>JAWQRP010006141.1:0-10033 GCA_033557875.1 Quadriops clusia | reverse complement strand
GAGGGTCGCGCGAAGCGCGACCCTCATGTCTTGTGTGGCTCGCGAACGAGCGAAGCGAGTGAGCGAGCGCCTACTACCTTGATGTTAATCCGAAGAAGCGAAGGCCGCAGGCCGATAGTGTATGCAAGACATAAGGGTCGCGACGCTCATGTCTTGCAAACACTATTGGCCTGCGGCCTTCGCTTACTCGGATTAACATCAAGGTAGTAGGCGCTCGCTCACTCAATAAAAAAAACGGAGGACTATTAAGACATGAGATAAAAAGTCGCTAAAGATTTGAAAATAATCTAAAAAAACCTGGGTCTATTAAGACACGAGAGGTTCAAGAAAATCACCTAAAGAAATGTAGAGCCATTAAACATTAAAGGTTTAAAGGTAATCTAAATAAAGGGAGGGCTATTAAGACATTAAATAAAAAGACACTAAAGGTTTGAAAATCAGCTAAAAAACATAAAGCAATTAAAACATTTGGAAAAGACAATAAAGGTTTGAAAATAATCTAAAAAAAAATGGAGGGCACTAAAGAAATAGCTAAAGAAATATAACGCAACTAAGACATTAGGCAAAAGACACTAAAGGTTTGAAAATAAGCTCTTAAGCTTAAGGGAGGGCTATTAAGACATTAGATAAATAGGTTTGAAAGTCGGCTAAAAAACATAAAGCTATTAAGACATTAGGTAAAAGACATTAAAGGGTTGGAAATAAACGTCGCTAAATAAAGAAAAGTTAGGAGGTTCAGTGGATTTTATTTTATTTCAAAGTTTATTACTATTAACCTCTTAAAAATAGACGTCAACCGAAATAATCTAAAGAAACCCAGGGCTATTAAGATATTAGACAAAAGGACATTAAAGGTGCCATCCTCGAATTAACATTAGAGGTTATAAGACAAATACTAAATGTATTTTTCTTAATACTTTTAATGACCTAGAATAGTTTGTTTTTAATATTTTTTTTTAACTTGTCAGTAGTCAAGAATAAACTTTTCGTGATTTTTAATTTTGTTTGTTTAAATTTACATTCAAATAATTTTCTATTCGTTACTTATAAACACAAAGTTTTTTTTAAGATGAAGTGGATTGGAGAAGTAAAAATTAGTTTCTAAACAAGGTTTATTTTTCAAAAAGCTACCGCTTTTACCAATTATACATGTGGCTTCTTCTGGTCTTTTTTACGACAAAAGCAACAATAATGCTAATAAAACGAAAGTAACTGAACTAAAGTTTATAATTTTACGTGACTATTATTATTATTATGTATTATGTACTGTATATTAGGTATATAACATTATTATTACTATTATTATGCATTATGTACCTATTATGTGTTATTTATAAAGCGCCCAAGGCAACAAATATAATACCTACAAATTAATAATACATATAAAACGCACCGCCAAATATAAAACCATATTGAAACCCGAGAAAGCCAACAACGAGCGTAAAAAAACGCCGATTAATCAAATAAGCCCGTCCGCAGAATCCTGAATATAATCGTATACATACGATCGTATACCTAGTGATATAACCTCGGCAAAATCTCATCACCGATCAATGACGGATAATTGACCTTTGCCTTGAAAAGCTATGTAGGTAGGTTATTTGCCTTTTCGTTCGGCTCGCCGCGAACATCTGTTCCTAATGCTAATTCCGCGATTAAATAGCCTTGCGAAGGACTTAATTGTTCTGCGAGGATAATCTCGCTCCTGACGAACAAACAATTTGCCGCATTTTCCGAATCAAGCAATTAGATAGATTGAAATTAGAATGAATAAAAATTATATAAATAGAAAATAGAATGGATAAAAAATTATATAAATAGAAAATAGAATGGATAAAAAATTATATAAATAGAAAATAGAATGAATAAAAAATTATATAAATAAAAAATAAAATAACTAAAAAATAAAATATCAAAAAAATAAAATAAAGCATTGAAAGTGTGCCACTAAAGCGTGTTGCAAGAGGCTCGATCCTTTCCTAGCGAGCACATATTCGCGCGCACAAAAAGAAGAGACAACAATTTAAATATGAAAGCGGCCCATAATTCGTTTTATTAAGAATTCCATTAACATTGAATATTTTACACAAAAATTTACATCATTCCTCCCGTTATTTTTGGAAATCGCGCTATCCGTTCCCGTTATAACGCACGAAACGTTTGTTGTATTATATTTTTGGATTTAATTATTCACCGTGCGGAACCGTATCGCTATACCGGCACAATTGGCGGAGGCGCGCGGTCGTTTCTCAATATGTACCTACTTATTCTCACGCATGCGTACGATTATTTATTACTTACTTATTTAGTTATTTATTTATTTTGTTATTTAGTTATTTATTTAGTTATTTATTTTATTATTTATTTAGTTATTTATACTCAATTATTTGTTGGCAACAGTATTAGCGCCAATTCGTGCCTAACGTAATCTTTACTCGGTTATTATTGGTGAGGCTGAGCTGCTCCTGCTGGTGACGGCAATAATAGCCGAGCCATATTAGGTATGATTTCGATTTTATCAAAAAACGAAGACAAGTCGAGTATTTAAAGGAATACGTGTACCTAACGTGTATTATAAAGCTGCTTAGTCAGTACTAAAAAGTGTAACTTGTGTCGCTACAATCAAGGACTACAACTTGTAATTGTAAACGCTCGATTAAAAATACTTTGTACTGCAATGTTTAGTTACTCTCGCACTCTCATAATATTCGCCGGCGACTGCCATTAATTGAGATATTCCACATAAATTCCCTTCTTAAATGCACGGTAAACGCTCTTGAATAAATTTTCGAAAAAAATTGCGCTATAAGAATAAACTGCGCTAAATTACTGTTATCAATGGTCTTGTTATTACGTTTGTACGTACGTGTAAGAACACAAGCATGAGGAATAATCTTTTCGCGGGTTTAAATTATTGGATGACTTATTATGCTAATGTAGTCTTTAATGCCGGGTTATCCGCTCTACTGGTGCGATGCGGTATGGTTTTAATTAGGGCTACCTTACGAAGATGATTACACATTCGTAATTTCTCGGTTGTGCTTGCTTACACATCGATGCTGACCTCTCGAGTGCGGTAATCTTACATAAACCCCGAGTTGAAGTTAAAAAAAATGTAATAACGAATAAAAAGAACAATATCGAATAATAAGAATACTACCTATGTTAATGCCTATATTGAAAGCTCAAGCAGAGTTTTCCCGAATGGACATTCGATTGATGAAAAGATTATACCTTCCACTAATATGTTTTATACATTCGGTAATTGCACGTTACGGATAATTATAAACAGATTACCGCTTTTTGCCGAACTTTCCATTTGAAATAATTAATTTAATTTCCGCGAAATGCTCACGGCTTTGATGCTTTGACATCGCCCCGAGACTTAGCCTCTTAAATTACACGTATAACGCGGATAATTGGAGAATCGCAGAATGCTCCCATTTTTATCTCAAATTGCTACCTTTGCCTCTCCTCAAGTAAAAATATAGCAACATCTGGACGTGCCGCTTGAGTGTGAAACTCACCTCTGCTTTAGATTTAAATACTATAGTTAGTATTAATTATTAAGTGGGGTTTCAATTGTCGATCGTTCTTTTATTTATTGGGTTACATCCTTGGAACTTTTTCTCGAACAAATCGAATATTTCCCATTGCGTGCGACCGGAGAAAAACAATCGGATTTTATTCAGCCATATAAGCCGAGAGGAACATTACGCGGCTCGAGATAAAATTCTTTTGTGCAAAAGACCAATTTACTAAGAATTAAAAACGATTATTTGCGCACGGGAACGGGAATTCTCGATATGGCAGTACATTTACTTTACACTAGCCAGGTAAGAATTCGTCTTAAGTTTACTTACTGCTGGCGAGATGGCCGTCCTGGCGTCTTGACCGAGCCACCTGAGCCTAGAAAAAAATTTCAATCTTACGAATTTCTCATCGTGGCATTCGGCGTTGTTTTTTGTCGTTATCATTTGTCGTTTAAAGTTTGTCCTTTATCGTTTGTTGCTTATCTTTCGTCGTTTATAGTTTGTCGTTTATCGTTCGTCGTTTATCGTCTTTGTCTATCGTTTGTCGTCTATCACTTGTTGTTTATCGTTTCTTGTTTATCGTTGAGCGTTGTCGTTTGTCGTTAGCCGTTTGACCTGTGACCCGACGTAAACCGAAGTATCCACAACAAACACTTATGCGAATGTACATTAGTACGGTATCATTGTGCATCGGAATTCTCACCGCCAACCTACATGCCACTTAAAGAGGTCTCTTAACTGTTATTATTGTTTCTAAATTCCGGCTTTTTTCCATTTAAATATGCACCTTCGTTGAATATAAAAAGCAAACATACGAGACACCTCAAGAGGGCAGAGCTGTTCGAAAAGATAACCCATTCAAAAACGCATTAACTGCGAACGTAAAAAAAATATTTGTCTAGAGCACACATGTCCACTTTTGGACCACACCAAACTACAGAACACTACAAAGCGAAACACCACAAAGTGAAACACCACACAGCGAAACCATTCAACGGCGTAACACAGGAAATGACGGCGATTTCCCATCAGCGCCGAATTTAATACACATAACGAGTACGTGCTAATTAGCTAAAAATTTGTATTGGAAATTAATGGCCCCCTCAGCTGTTCAAATAGTTCTAGCCGTTGAAATGAGAAGGATCCGCGATCGAACTACGAACTTCACAGATCCTCGGAGATATGAATTCTTGCCGACTTGATTTATGGATTCCCGATCCCGTGTTATAAATTTTCGTTAAGGATTAATTGACGGTGAGCTCTCCTTCCTTGGATTTAATTTTCTAATTTGCATAAACGTACCAGTCTGTTGAAAAATTAAATTAGATTTTAAAAATGGCTCTCTCTCTCTATGGTAGTTAAACTATTCTCTAAGGCTTGATCGTGGAATTGAAGACATGTTTCAATTTTATGGTGATGAAACAAATCACCGACGTTTAACTAAATCAAAGAAGAACAAACTCAAAAATGTTGAACTAAATCAACAATGAAGTAAATAAATAATGAAGTAAATCAATAAAGAACTAAATCAATAAAGAACCAAATCAACGACGTTGAACTAAATCAAAGAAGAGTAAAGTCAAAAATATTGAACTAAATCAACAATGAACTAAGTCAATAAAGAAGTAAATCAATAGAGAACTAAATTAATAAAGAACAAAATCAACAACGTTGAACTAAATCAAAGAAAAACAAAATGAAAAATGTCGAACTAAATCAACAATTAACTAAATCAATAAAGAAGTAAATCAATAAAGAACCAAATCAACGACGTAGAACAAAATCAAAGAAAAACAAAAGTCAAAAATGTTGAACTAAATCAACAATGAACTAAATCAATAAGGAACTAAATCAATAAAGAACTACATCAATAAAGAACTAAATCAATAAAGAACTAAATCAACAATGAACTAAGTCAATAAAGAAGTAAATCAATAAAGAACCAAATCAATAAAGAACTAAATCTATAAGAACTAAATCTATAAGAACTAAATCAATAAAGAACTAAATCAATAAAGAACCAAATCAATAAAGAACTAAAACAATAAAGAACTAAATCAATAAAGAACTAAATCAATAAGGAACTAAATCAATAAAGAACTAAATCAATAAAGAAACAAATCAATAAAGAACTAAATCAATAAAGAACTAAATCAATAAAAAACTAAATCAATAAAGAACTAAATTAATAAAGAACTAAATCAATAAAGAACTAAATCAATAAAGAACCAAATCAATAAAGAACTAAATCTATAAGAACTAAATCAATAAAGAACTAAATCAATAAAAAATTAAATCAATAAAGAACTAAATCAATAAAGAACTAAATCAACAATGAACTAAATCAATAAACAAGTAAATCAATAAAGAACTAAATCAATAAAAAACCAAATCAACGACGTTGAACTAAATCAAAGAAGAACAAAGTTAAAAATGTTGAACTAAATCAACAATTAACTAAATCAATAAAGAAGTAAATCAATAAAGAACTAAATCAATAAAGAACCAAATCAATAAAGAACCAAATCAATAAAGAACCAAATCAATAAAGAACTTAATCAATAAAGAACTAAATCAATAAAGAACTAAATCAACAATGAACTAAATCAATAAACAAGTAAATCAATAAACAAGTAAATCAATAAAGAACTAAATCAATAAAGAACTAAATCAACAATGAACTAAGTCAATAAAGAAGTAAATCAATAAAGAACTAAATTAATAAAGAACAAAATCAACAACGTTGAACTAAATCAAAGAAGAACAAAATGAAAAATGTCGAACTAAATCAACAATGAACTAAATCAATAAAGAAGTAAATCAATAAAGAACTAAATCAATAAAGAACCAAATCAACGACGTAGAACAAAATCAAAGAAGAACAAAAGTCAAAAATATTGAAATAAATCAACAAAGAACCAAATAAACAACTTTGAACTAAATCAACATAAAATCAACTCAACGAAGAATCAAGTCAATAGCGTTGAACCAAAAGCAAAAACAATTTTACGGGTCCTGATAATTAAAAAAAATATTCGAATGATGATGCAGCTCCCGCCGTTTCATTCCCATTCAGACTTTATTGTTTATTTATGCGGCAAACCGTGGAACTGATATCTAAATTAAATCTCGGTAATAGTGTTCAGCGCTCGTATCACTACGGCACGGCGTTCTAGCTTCTTTTGTAATGAAGGTAATTACAGACAAAGCAAAAATGATTAGTCCCATTTCTCAGGTTTTACTATTATTCTGACGGTAAAGTAGACCGCTGCGCCGCGTAAAAAGCTTGGAAATTCGCGCTAAGCGGTTTTTTCGCGGTCTCAACAATGTGGAGTTCTGTGCCGTAGCAACATTTTTTTAAGATACGAAAAGGATTTTGCAGAGGCAATAAGAAATAAGAGATCTGTAGAAATAATGAATCTGTAGAAATAACAGATCTGTAGAAATAATGAATCTGTAGAAATAATGAATCTGTAGAAATAATGAATCTGTAGAAATAATGAATCTGTAGAAATAAGGTATCTGCAGAAATAATAAAGTTTTGCTTTTTGAAATAAGGACTTACACCTATAGAAGAATGAGTTGTCCTTAATATTATTCTTCTGATATAGGTATATGTATATATTTAATGCGACTACAAATTGTTATAAGGTAAAAAGGTAGAATTATCACACTTCCTCGGCATAAACAAATATGTAATAAATGTTTTAAATGATTTTAGTTCAAAATAATTTTCATTTAATATAATTTAATCGC
Source organism: Quadriops clusia (assembly GCA_033557875.1). Lineage (NCBI taxonomy): Eukaryota > Metazoa > Arthropoda > Insecta > Coleoptera > Hydrophilidae > Quadriops > Quadriops clusia. The sequence goes on along the minus strand of JAWQRP010006141.1, from coordinate 2,744 downwards.
AATAATTTAAAGACAAAGTGGAAATAATAGACAAATCAGGTTTAAATAATTACCTACTTAAAATGAGTTTAAGCAAATATCCTGGCACCCTGTCGGTGTCCTTATCGAGCAGCAGGCATGGCAGTGCCATTTATGCACTCGTACATAAACAGTAAGTGCGTAAATCTCCAGTTATCATAACGAACAAATTAAGCATCAACAGGAACTAATAGACGAGAGAAGAGATGTTACGTTAGTTCGGGCAAAGGAGAGATAGGTTGTCGTCGTACGGTGCACTCAATAAAACGTCTCCGGATTAAGTAAGCTCGGAGAATCCTCAGCATCCTTGGCAGTTGGCAGTGCCATTTTCAATGGGAATGGGCTTGCAATGTGAGTTATGCCGACGGTCGGACGCAAATGGCTTCTAAATGGTTTCAGTAAATAACGACTCTTGCTGCCTTACACACAAATTGTCCGTAATCATTTCACAGTAAAGAGCTTTATGCATTCGGCCTCTGTATTGTGGTTTTTGCAATCAGAGGCATTAACACTTCCATAATAGAAGACTAGCGAGACTCAGAGAACGTGTTCCTGGCATATATTAGGCGCATATTACTATTATCCTCTGTGTTCACAACCTCGGGAAACGTTAAGCACATTCTACGTCCGAGGGTTACGTTTCAATCATTTTTTTATAATCTTCTTTTTTTTAGATTTGAACATTTTTTTAAATCTACTAATTAAATAATATGAGTATATAGATTATTATCCACTCATATATTTTTATAGCATTAATTAAAAATAAATTTCGTTTCGTTAAATTTACGATAATCATTTATATTACATTATGTATATTTTTAGTACATATTTAAAGTAATATTAGGATTATCTTAAATCGTCGAGTTAGATTAAATACGTTACGTCTTTATGTACTTGGTTGCCTATCTCTAAGCAATACGTATTACTAAAAATATACCTGAAGTTGGCTACAGTGATGGCTGACTTCTGTCATTTGACAGACAGCTCAAAATTTCTTTGTTGGCAAACATGGGTTTCCTCGATTCCTCGTGAAGCCCCCGAAGATTGTTAGTGCACATATATCGTAAACAACAGATTTGTATAGTTAGACTATCATAAAAGTGTTAAAAGAGTCAACAATAAGGTAAGAAACACTCCTATTATGTCATCACACTTGTCACATTAGTTTTTTTGCCTTTTGTCAGTGAAATATAACACGTTCTATCTTATACTTACTGCGTTTATGTTCAAGGTCAGATGGGTAACTATTATCTAAAATTATTTATTCCCATTTGTTTCTCTTACCTTAACTTATTTGAATCCTTCCGATGGTTAGTTCCAGCGTAAGACGATAAAATGTCTTATCAAGGCATCACCTTTGCCCTCATGATCGGAGTTGCATTAGGAACGGCAATTTACCACTTTTTTACGTCGAGGAACCAAGAACGACAATACCAACACGAAGATGAAGGATTCGGAAGCAATTACTACGAACCTGTGACGAGAAATACTCCGACGAGAACAAGGACAAACACTCCGACAACAACAAGAAACAGTGCTCCAACAAGAAACAGAAGTCCAACAAGAAACAGAAGTCCAACAAGAAACAGTACTCCAACGAGATCGGGAAGCAGCACGCCTAAGAATAGAAAAGGAGACCAATGCAGCATTTGCCTAGATAGTTTAAAAGAGAACCTTCGATTGCTAGACTGTGGCCATCTCTTCCATGAGCATTGCATTACTATGTGGATGAAGGAGCAGAATAATTGCCCTCTTTGTCGATCGAATGTATAAGAGGTATTCAAGGAGCAAACGTAAATATATCGTGTCTTAAATCCGGCAAATGATGTAAACATTGTTTGAAAATTAATAAAATAGTCGTCTAGCCGTTACAACTAGATATTAGTCATAGTTATAGTCAGATTTTTTTAAACAGCAGCATTGAGAGTTATAACCAACGATATTGTTAGGAGTTTTACTCGTTTCTTTGGAACGTCCTTTGTTAATATATGGGCATGTATTTTTCGATTCTTTGTTTTTCTTTAAATTTACATTTTAAGACAACAGGAGAAATTTCAAAAGTTTCTGAAAATTTTGTGTCTTGTCCTAGAAATATTTTTTATATTCTTTAACATAAACCTCAGTACTGCTGTTCAAAGATACTCTGATGAAAGTCACTGTTTCGATATTTTTTCTATTTATTACGGTTTTAATTGTTTATTAATTTGCTTGTTACGAAAGCAATTTTTAGTATACACGCACTTTTTAGACAAACGATTCCTGTGATAAAGTTATTATTTCTATTTTAACTCTATGTAACTCATCTCGCAGCTTTATTTAGCAACTTTTGAACAATACGTTAGTATAAATATAATTTATCCTTTATTTTTCTAAGTCGTTTTTATGTTATACTATAGGAGACCTATACTACAGCAGACCTATACTATAGCAGACCTATACTATAGCAGACCTGTACTATAGGAAGTTCCAGATAAAATTCTCATGATCGTGTAAATTTATAAAAATGTTTTTACAATGAATAAAGTAATAATTTATAATTATAAAAGAGGTATTTATTTATTACACAACATTTTTTCTAGTCACAGCCCAAATGTGTCATCTATTCACATATTTGGCACAGAACTGGCCCGTGGCTTATGATGCTTTATGCTAGCTTTCTTTACATACGTTCCAACTAAAAATATCTTGTTTATTTTTTCCTGCCAGTGCAATGTTTAATATTAAAT
>JAWQRP010006140.1:0-10033 GCA_033557875.1 Quadriops clusia | reverse complement strand
GCCTACCTGCTTTGAAGCGTTGTTTGCTGAGAAAGTCACGGTGTGCTAAAGCCTAGTCATCGTATCCATGATACGGTGTCACAGTTACGGTGATACGGATACGGGTAAATGACACAAGTGTGGACTAGGCTTTAGCACACCGTGACTTTCTCAGCAAGCAACGCTTCAAAGCAGGTAGGCCGTCTATATTTAGGTGGCGGTGTTCTAGTGGACATAAAATTAATCTTAGATCTTAGATAAACAATAGATCGACGCTATGGCAAGATTTCTCATTTGTAACATAAATAGTCGACTTTGTGGGCGACTATTATATTTTAATTATTTACAGGTTTTAAAGTTGGTTTCCTGATTTTTAATAATTTCAAAATTAAAATTGTAATTAAATTCTTTCTGTGATTTTAAACAAGTAAATAGCTACCATATTAAAAACGTAATAATTTATTTGTGTATTTACCATCATAATTGTGGACAAATTTAGCATTTTTTTTGTTGGAAGTGTCTTTTGCATTTCATATTTTGTTTGATTACCACAAAAAATATATTTGTTATGTATAGCCATTGAATTTCTTTTTTGTCCTTAATACGATAAAAAAATATATGTATGCAAAATCACCCCTATATAATAAAAGGTAAAATCACGCTACTTAGATACACGTTATTCACACGAGCGACCGACCGCTAATTCTCTTATTGAAAACAAATACCACGTGTTCGTTTTGAAATGTTTCATAAAAACTGCGGCTTCTTTGTCGCACCTTTGCCGCCTCTTTGAAGATCAAAGACCGCCGGATTTGTTGCGTTACATTTCAATCCGAACACCCCTGTATGTTTTTGCGCAGAATACGTCAAGTAAACGCGCATGAACTAAGCACGTAGTAGGGCCAACGACGACGGCTGTAACAGCAAAAACAACTGTAAAAATTTATAAAACGTCAAAAAAGATATTTGTAATCTAATCTTTAATTCCTTTATTATTCCTGATTCATCGTATTCCCGATTTTGAATAATGGAAGAGAGCATGCAGGGTAGACGAAGACGTTTAGCTAGAGAAAGGTAACGCAGATGGCAAACTCAAGACACGGTGGACCAACTACAGGGTGTTTAGATAAAACATGTTTATAAAAAATTCAAAATTCATAGCGCCTCTTTGAAATAGCACATATTACTAATGTCTAATGTCAGTGTTTATGCATTTTTTAGTCAACGCGACAGGAAAGGATATTGGGTTGCATAAGCATCATTCTAGATTTCCTTGTTTGTAACCACTTCGTCAATATTACACTAGATGGCGTAATTCTGAAGGATAGTATGTGTACACTACATCAAAGAAGCGGTATGAAATTTGAATTCTTTATAAACATGTTTTATTTAAACATCTGTACTTATAAATAATAATATGAATTTTAACAGCAAGCTCATTATTTAAAACTTCAGAAATTTCGTATGTGTGTTATTTGGCACTTTTACTTTTTTATAAATTATTTGACCCACCATCGCTTATCCAAGTCGTAATATTAGTCGGAAATTTTAAAATTTGCGCTTCAGCGCCTTTCTGCACAAGCGGCTAGTAGCGGAACTAAAACCTACTTAAGCCCGGGAATTTCGACTTTTCTTCAAAAATTTCTTAATCGTAATTGTTAAAGAACCTAAAAAATCAATGAAGGAAACTCATTTTGAAATTTTTGTTTGTAAACATGCCAATTATTGTGCAACGCGTTTCTTGCTTTGTTTTAAAAGGAGTATTGCAATGGATATTCGGTATATTTTTAGTTTTTCCACTTAATCCTGAAGACTCGAGACTTTTTAACAAGCTGAAAGATTTAAAAAACTATTCAGTGCCGCATCGTTGAAATCTGATTAAAAATCGGACTTTAATGATTAATCTTAGCGCATGTTAAAGAACACGATGGCCACGATGGCTATATTCCAAGGTATTCTTGGCATCTGTAATTGTTGTTGGAGGAAGTAGACGACGTTAATTGTGTCACCATTACAAAGATCACAAACTTATTTAAAGTTCATTACACATAGAGGCACGAATGCATACTCACTCACGTCCAGCACAAATATATCAATAGCTACACAGGAGCAAAGTGAACTGCCTCGATCGAGATGGCCGAGCCACGATGGAAGGAAGGGGGGGGGACAAGAGCGTCATCTGTTGCGGGTGTTATTTACACGGCAAATTTAAATTTAACCACAGATAACCAGATAGTCCAGTCAATGTATTCAGGGTCCGGTTGCCTATATGCAGAAAATTTAAGGCAAAATAAAGATAAAGAAGAGAAATAAATAAAGACAGAGCGTGAAAAATAAGGACAGGACAACTGAAATTCAACATTCTAGCCAATCCCAGACGCGCTGCTATAGCGCTCCAAACAATCGTTACCCGAATTAAACAGTTTCGTCTCCCACTTGCCATACCTGTATTGCCTATTAAGTTGGGCTATCTGGTTATCTGTGATTTAATACAATAGCTGCAATACAAATCGTCGACAGTGGTCGTAGTAATATCGCTCGTAGATAGTTTCAAAATAATTTAAAGTAATAAATAAAAGAAATATTTAAAAACATTCTTTTGTGTTCAATTCAAAAGTGATTTCTATATATGTACTTGCAAACTTTGGTAGTTGTCTTGGCTTAACCCTTTCGTTGCTCTACACGTATATATTCATAAAAAAAATATGTGCCTCATACACTCCGAGCGAGTATTTTCGCATCTTGTTTTAAAATAGTTTCCTGCTCAACACGACTATATTTTCTATATATTACGTACGTAAGGAAGCGTACGAGAGTGTTCAATCCTGCATTTTTGATACTTCGCTAAATCAGTGGCTTAATCATGCACGTGTACTCAGTACATTTTGTACAAAAAAAATTATTAATTGTTTATAACATTGTACTATGAGTAAATATTTGGAAAAAAAATATGAATTTTATATATGTATCTCGAAACCCGCAACCTTTAGGTCTCGAGCATACCGGATAAAGGACGTTCGACTTTACGCCAAACCGTGCAACACGAATAAACTCGCCTCATCGACGTACGTCAAACTGCTCAACACGAATAAACTCGCAGCCACTGAAATATATGCGCACAGCGATCGCAAAATTTCAAAACGTGTTGCGCAGGGAAAGGGTTAATGTCTTAAGAGAAAATCTCGTTGCCTATACTGAAGGGGCAATTTAATTTTTTTTAAATGATCATAATCTTTAAAGTTTAAAGTTTATAAACTTAATGTCATATGACCATTAACAGCCTATACGAAGAAAATTCTAATTTCATGAAACGAAGTGTTATTGATACATATCTAAATAATGCAGATTAGTTAATCCCAACCATAAAAGAAACCCAAGGAATTTTCCTACTTTGTACAAATTGGTATCTTCCTACGGAGTCAGTCTACTATTTCTATTAATACAGTGAAACCTCGATTCATCGTTTTTGTAGGAACCGTGTAAAAAAAACGATTATTGCGGGAAAACGATAACAGCGGGTTAGTGTGAAAAGGTTAGAAATAAGCAACTGTATTATAAATAAATATAAAATATACAACGAATATTTCGCCTTCTACATTGTCTTGAATCAATCTCATATTAAACTTTCGAATAGCATCGGCTGTCGCCGTAGATAGCACTCACCTGCGTCTTGGGACTGTTCCTTGGACTATTCACGTTCACCCTTAGCCTGGATGCAGGATTATTGTTTCTAGTAGGCCTTTTAACATGTCTTATCACTTCATCACCTCCGACAACATTCATCGTGAGTTTCTTCAATTCCATTTCTACCCTCGATAACTTTTGACCCTTTTTCAATTTCGGAGTAGAGGTTCGTTTGTCCTGTTCTAAAGGTTCATTACGTTCGTTTTTATTCGCAGTAAATGAAGATAAGACATCTAAACCTGGAGCAGTTGTAGTCGAAGGTTTGTCAACAGCAGGAAGTGATTTACACTCTTCTATTGCTGTACTACACTGTTCACCATGTTTTGACCCAGAAGAACTAGTCTCGTGAATACTTACATCTTCAGCAGTACTCTCGGTAATGTCATAATTTTCATCAGTTTGTGCTCCTGTAAGTTTCTCACTATTCTCTTTATCGAAATTATTTTTAATAGGACTAATATCTACAGAAATATGTATGTCGTCTTCATCGGTCCTAATTTTATTATCACAATCACTTGCATTAGCCACTTTAACTTCTTTGCTGGATTCAGTTTTACACAATTTATTTTCTCCTAAAGACATGTAGTGTTGAGTCATTATTTTTGTTACATCATCGGGGAAATGAATTTCGTTCCTTTCAATTCCACTCCGGATGTTATTGATGACGTTTTTACGTCTTTTGAGGGATGTTATGAATTCATCTATGCAAGGTTCTTCTCTTCTATCTTCATCTCTCCTATTTTCACCTCCTGTACTGTCGTCACCTCTTTGAACTTTTTGTTTAACATCTTCACTTATAACTTCTCCTTCGTTATTCTCCTCGTTTTCATCCACCTCTTTGTTTTGTACCTTTTTCTGATTTTCAGATTCATTCGTAGGGAAGGAACTACTTGGGATAGGCGAATTATTTTTATCACTTGTGTAAGTCGAATTTTCAGTACTTTTTTCAGGGATGTTATTTCTTTTAGAAACCCTCCGAACATTTTTCTTAAATTTCATAGGTTCTCCATCGTCAGTAACTTTAGATAATCCCTCCAAACCCTCATTTTCCTTAATATTTTCATTTTCCGATAGCTCGATGTTTCTACTTCCTGATGATTTACTTTGCAAAGCATTAGCAATCTTTTCCCATCTTTCGCTACGTCTAGGGATCTTTTGGGATTCATTTCTGCTCTTCCTGTCTTTTCTTTGTGCTCCTCCTGCTGCACCCTTCCTTAGATTATCTTTTTCTTTCTGTAGTATCAGTTCTGTCGGAGATACCGACTCAACAATTACTTCCTCAGAATTCTTCAAACTGATCTGGGAATTCGAGCTTTCACTTTGATTACAGAAATTCGATTGACTTTGGCTTAAATCATTGTACAAAGCTGGAATGTCATCCCTTCGCCTTCCGGTAATTTCTTTTTGATGTTCCGTAAGTTTCTTAGGATCAAATGTTACCTTCGTGTCAATCAAGACGTATTGGCTATCGCTGTCATCATTGATATTAAAAGAAGACTTCTTGTTTGACTTGGGAGTTTTCTTCTCCTTTAAAGTAGATTTGTTTGGGGTAGAATTTGACGAGGAAATTGGTGACTTATTTTTGGAATTTGTAGAATTTGATGAAGTACTTCCTAATATGCTGCCTTTTAACTTCACTGAAGATTCATTGCCATCAACTTGTTGGCCAAATAAGGTCATTGTCGTTGAAACTTTAGGAATTTCTTTTGAAGGCGTCACCTTCTCCTGTGCCATATTTGCAATTTTGGCTGCTCGTGAAACATATTTACTATCCGTATTGACAAGTTTATCTGCGGCACTTTCCATCACTAATGCACAAATTTTTAAAGCGATTCTTCTTATGGCGCTATCTGAATCAACAGTAAGTCCTATCACGTGATCTAATACAGTCTTGGGTACAAACTTATTCCTCTCGGATGACTTCACATTCTTAATCAACTGCTCTACAGAGTTTAGCACAGAATAGTTCTTCTTAACAATGAATAAGACCAAACATGTTCTCACCTGCTGAATAATTTCAGGGTTTTTTACAACACTACCGACGTCTAAAATGTTGGCTTCAAAAATTTGGAATAGCATTGAATCTTTTTCGGCAATACCCACTGCAGGGAGGTCTATCATCAATTGAACTAATATAAAAATTTGCGACATCAAGGTGACACTTTCTTTGTTCTTATTTCCTTCAAGGGTCAACAGGTGTTTATGTAAACCAGGGAAAAATCTGTAAATTTTTCCGATGTTTTCTGGAGAGTTTTTGGCAACTTTAACGAGTTGCTTGACGACACTTACAGGTATTTCTTGATTTAAACTTAAAATAAGCTTTGCACTTTTGTGCCAATTATGTTCACTAAATCGCTCTTCGGTTCCTTTATATTCGATTGGAAAAAGAAGAAACGAGGCAAGATCGTCGTGTAATTTATCAGTACCGTTATTTTTTTCACAGCCATCGCTATCAAACTGTTTCTTTAGAGGTGTGGTTATTTCCTCCATGTGATCACAAATTTGGGCCCAAATCGACAGCGAAAGATTATCTTTTACAAAATAGCTATAGTATGGTAAATCTTTCTTATAAAATATATCGTACAAATTCTTAAAGTATCTAGCTCCATCTAAGGCAATGTTTTTTGGGACGAAAAGCAGATTGCACAGGGTAATCCGGTCCTTATCTTTCAGTTGAATTTCGTCTTTAAGAAAGCCTAACACTAAGGGTTGCAGGAGGTTCTCAAGCAGCATGGTGTCGTTACTGGGTATTAAAAGTCCATGTTCAGTGTCACTAAGGACTTGCAAAACATACAGAAGAAAATGGTCCATGTAATCGGCTTTGTTGTATATTTTGCTCATTACGTAGTTGAGCTGAGATTCAATGAAATGCAGGATTTGTATTTGCGTATCCTTGCTGGTTATCTGTCCGGTCATGTAAAATATCGATCCCCATAGGCAGTAGACGACTCGCTTTCGTCTCTGCGGGGGACACCATTCTTGCAAGAGGAGGCAACATTCCACCACTGAGCTGATGATGATTTCGTGCGCTTTGGAGAAGTTGCTTTCGTCGGAGCTTAGTATTGGTTGGAGCAGGGAGTTGTCGTCGGCACTTGTGCACTTTGCAACACCTTCTTTTTCGTTGGGATGACCTTGATGTCCTAGAGTTGGAAAAATAAAATATAGAAATTTTTTGAGTAAAATAAAATTATTATAAATTTATTAGATTTAGGCCACAAGTTTTATCGAGATATATTCGATATCCTCTATCGGATATTATAAAATTGGATTTTACATTCGAATAGACAACAGTTCAAATTACAAAAATTTGTTGGATTGAAAATGTACATAAAATATTGGAATCTTTATAATTCAAGGGTAATTGTAATTAAATAAATAAAAAACTAATTTCTAAGTTTAATTTCTGATTCTGCCTCTGCATACCTCATGCTTTAGAACTAGTTTAAACACATATAAGCATATAGTTTACGTAACAGGAAAGCAAAATTGCCTAAGCTGAAGGAATTTTGTAGTCTTATTTTAATTTTGATAAAGACGAAGGATAACCGAGCGTAACTCGGGTACTAGATTCCTCTCCTTCAAGGGAACAAGAAAGAGAGGAATTTACTTCGATAAACGGCAGAGATCACAGATATTTACATTTTATGCATCGCTCAGCTATAACCCCGGCGAGTACTGATAGTGAATTTGTTTCATTGCACTGTCCTCTGTATCCACAAAAACACAGGCAGGTGAACTTCCAGCGCATTTGCAAAATTCTCAAGAGTCATTGTGCTAGTCCCTGATATCGATACTTATTAGAATGTACATAATTTTAAATGAATAATAACTTATTTAACAATAAAATGTATTCGCATAGATACCATTGAAAACTCGGCTCTTATTATGCATTTGATTCCGTAACGAGAGTTTTATTGAACATTTACAGCACATATTAACGGTTCATCGATTCGCGAAATAAATTATTGTGACTACTTTCTGTAGTTGCAGGCAAACGTTTCATCGAATGGAGTTCATAGATATTATACCTAATTGTGTTATCGGTATACACAAAGTAATTACTCCTAACTTAAAACATTGTTCAAATTGCAAATAATATACGTCAAGATGATTTCGGACAGTTGGAATTAAATCACATTAAAATGTTGAGTTACAAGATAAGACTACATAAATGAATTTGGGAGAAATTTTAATGTAGGTTTTCGAATTTTTAAAAGTTTTATTTATTTATTAATCAAATTACTGCAGACTAAGATTATATTATTTTTTTTTGTCTTTAAATTGTAAGTTGTGGAAAACAACAATTTTCGAGATTTTTAAAATTACACCAGCTACAACTTTACTGTGTGTGTAATTTCGGTTCTTTGTTCACTTTTATTATCCTTAAACATGGGAAAAGTTAATTTGAAGAGTGAAAACCGAGAAAGCATTGTGCGCAGATTAAAGAAAGGTGTTATAACAGTGGCAGTTGAACAATTCAAAATATCATGGGCAATAATTAAGTGAATTTGGTCAACACCGACAGAATGCGTGAAAAAGAAAGAGTCAATAAATATCAAGCCTAAAAGAAAAGGAAACTGACTGCAAAGTAAATCAGCGCATGGAAATGTAAATTGACTCATTTATTTTGGAATAGTTAAAAATCTCTAAAGGCTTATTTAACATGAAACAGAGGCAGTACATATTTTCTTTCTAAATAAGTATATGATATGATTTAAATTCAAATAAAATGATTTGATTTTAATTAAAAAAATATATGGATATATGTATATTTTTAAGGGGCGGCTCTTAAGTCGTGTAGAAGAAAATTGTTCGTTTGCATGCAAATAAATGGATATATTTTCGATAATTCGGGAAAAATGCACCATCCTCTTTTTGTAAATTACATTTATTCAGTAAATTACGACGTTTTGACCTTACACGTTGGCCTTTTTCAAGTGACTACTTAACAAATTAGAACACAAATATGTTGAAATTATCAGTTATAATTAACCACTTATTATATACACCAACTTTGATATATTTTCGTTAGATTCATCATGTTTGTTAGTGCAAATTTGCATAAAATTACAGCTTAATTGCAGTAATAATCAGTTTATAGTATATTATTTGTCTTATTGTTGAGTGTTAAAACGGCAAACTATTTTGCCCTCAGTCTAGAAGCTACTATTCAAATAATTAACAAAGAAATTTGCACTTTTTCTACAACAAAAATACATTGAAATAATTCGATGTTTAAGAGCCGATACCTAGGGGGATTGTAAAACCTGTCCTAAATAGCAAATATCGTTAACCTGCATTCACCTTTTTTTATTTCCTGCCCAAAGAGGAATCTTTGACAAATATTTACGATGGGGTACCATAGCGAATTCTAAGACGGTTCTTTCGTAACACAATAGGACACTAACCTATTGTATAAGTATTTGATTTGCGAATAATGCCCTTATATCCAGTTTCATATTAGTATTGATCCGAAATATTACACTTTAATTAAACTAAAATAAGAAAGTTTTTAATGTTGCTATGAGTACTAACACATGGGCTGAAAAGTCTCGGACTTAATAAAGAAAACGCGTTTTTTTTGTTCAAAATTGACTTTATTCATCAACGTAATCTCCGTCAAGAGCCAAACAATCATTCCAGCGCCGCTCTAACATTTCAATAGCACTTTTGTAGAACGATTTATCTTTTGCCTGAAAATAGGCGTCGGTTTCAGCGATAACCTCTTCATTCGAGCGAAATTTCTTACCGGTGAGCATTTTTTTGAGGTCTGCGAACAGAAAGTAATCGCTGGGAGTCAAATCTGACGAATACGGTGGATGTGGGACCAATTCGAAGTTCAATTCATGTAGTTTTGCCATTGTTTTGATTGACTTGTGATACGGTGCGTTGTCCTGATGAAACAAAATCTTTTTCTTTGCCATATGCGGTCGTTTCTTTGCAATTTCGGGTTTCAAACGCTCCAATAACGCTATATAATATTTCACCGTTGATGGTATTTCCCTTCTCAAGATAGTCGATGAATATTACACCACGCACATCCCAAAATACCGAGATCATAACCTTTCCAGCCGATTGTTGTGCTTTCGGGCGCTTTGGACGAGGTTCACCAGTTGATCTCCACTCAGATGACGATTGTTTTGATTCCGGAATGAAGTGATGGATCCATGTTTCATCCATTGTCACATAACGAAGCAAAAATTCCGGTTTGTTACGTTGAAACATGACCAAACACTGCTGGGAATCATCAACACGTTCTTGTTTTTGGTCAACAGTGAGCAAACGCAGCACCCACTTTGAACAGAGCTTTCTCATAGTCAAATGCTCATGCAATATAAAACCAACAAGTTCTTTTGATATCTTTACAATG
>JAWQRP010006139.1:0-10034 GCA_033557875.1 Quadriops clusia | reverse complement strand
AAAGTCATATCTAAAAAAAATTATTTTATTATCTTTTGATTTTTCTAAAGTAAATTTTAGTTTCTCATGATAGATATTAAATTTTAGAAAAATATGTTCAATTTGATTTTCTAAAGAAGAAATAATATCATCTACATATCTTTTATATAGACTAATATTATTAATATTCTTTAAAAGTTCAATTTCTAAATCTTCCATTACTAAATTTGCAGTACATGCTGATAATGGGGATACCATAGGAAGACCAAATTTTTGTTTACAAAAATAATTATTAAATTGGAAATATGTTGAATTTAAACATATTGTTAAACCTTCTAAATATTAATTTAAATTTAAATTTGTATGTTTTTTTAAATCATCCCAATGTTTATTTATGCTTTTAATAATTAAATCATTTGGAATGTTTGTATATAAAGATACGACATCTAATGAAACTAAACAATGGGTTCAGCTATAAATTTTGCTAAATTATATGTTGGTGAATTTAAGAAACTAACAATAGGTCTTAGTGTGTTGTTTTCTTTGTGTTAATTAATCCATACAATTATCGGTGATGTTGCATTTATTTTTTTGCTGTTATGTTATTTATGATATTTGTATATTTTAAATTATTTATGAAACCAATATTTTTCCTTTGCATTATTGCAGTTTTATCATTATTTATTTTTTCCATACGTTGTTTCATCATTTAATAATTTCATCATTTTATTAATATAATCATTTTTATTTATTATTACTGTTTTATTGCATTTGTCAGCATTATGTTCGTTTAATATTACTTTCTAAATTATTATAAAAATATTTTATATTATAAGGTATGTTTTCATTTTTATTATGATTAATATTGAATTTTTTAATTGCGTCTACTAATTCTAATCTAATTTCATCTTTAGTTTCAAGATCTTCAATTTTATAAGTTAAGGTAACAGATTTTTTTTTTAATTAACAAATAATATGTACCGGAACAGTTTATGCTAAAATAGAAAGGATACGTCCAATACAATGATTTACTCCCAAGAGTGGTTTATTCCAGACACGAGCTAGCGTCCTTGCTACGATCGCTACACAAGCCAGAGGAGCTCCCATGCCAGGACCTTTAGTGTAGCAAACGACATCTATATCCTTTATATCAACGTTTGCCTGTTCTAAAGCTTCTTTTAAGACAGTTAATACGTATTGTCGGTGGTGTTGGGCAGTTTCTTTAGGCAAAAATCCTTCACCTGGTGGGGTTATGTATGTTCTCCGACAATTAGATAACACTTGACCATCTTTAATAATTCCAATTCCTAGTTTGTTGGCGCTTCCTTCTAAACCTATTGCTACTACCATTTTGATTTACTTTATTTGCTTATTTCAATTTTGAAAACAATGTTAGTGGCAATTTTAAGGTTATGTAATATGAAAGTTAAACTTCGGACCAATCAACCTTCAATCGGTTAACCACTATCCAGTTAACCCAAAGTTCATTTAATATTTGTGGTAATTAGTGAATGTTTCTAATATATCTTGCAAAAACTTGAATAATAGTAGTTATTTCTTGTATAATTTAATGAAAATAAACATAAACAATTGTAATATCTTATATTATTAACTTTTTGCGTGCTCTAATTCTTTCTTTGTCTTTCTCTATCATTGTCTGTTTCTGAGTTGGGGTATTTTGCATTGAAATCATATGACGTTCGACGAAACTTCACACTTATTGGCCTTTAATAGCCGTGAGGAAGTTATTAAAATAATATTGTGCTGTAACAAGTTATAAGGTAAATCGCGTATTCCATTTGAAGATGAAAGCGTTAATATCAAAGTCTATAGCTTGGGAACCAATAGAATCGTTACCATTTAACCGTTGACTGCTGTTAATTAGCTCTTCCTGACATCCTATAATTTAAATGGCAGGTATTCATTGGTAAGTTTTGTTCGTCTTTAGTTTCTTATAATGGGTTGTACACGTCTACTAGAGAAGAATAATTTAATAATATTGCAGCAATCAACTATGACTAAAGAAAAAGAGATATATCTGATCATTAAATAAAAAATATTATGAAGACGTTATAGAAAACTTTATTCGGTGTAAGGCATAGCATGAGACCTTCAATTTCAGATATTATTTATAAAAAAATATCTATTATTTTATGTGCTAAACACTAAGATCATATTTTTTGGTCAAATAGGTAGGAAACTAAAGGTTTTTGTCTCCTTGATAGATGTAAATATGTAGAATAATTTTTTAAATTCAATTAAAAATATAAATTGTTTTGTATTATGTTTAGGAAGCTATAGAATTTATTTTCTTAATTATCAAATTCCTTGCCAGTACATTATTAGTGAATCCAAATGTGTATTCCTTGCTCAGTTTGAGATTGAAAAGTTATTTTTGTTTATTGATACAGATTAAATAAACAAAATAATATGCGTTTTAAATGTAAATTAGAAATACTAATAATTTAAACCACTTCTAGTCTAATCTAATGCTATTATAATAATGTCATATAATTTTCAATTATAGTACCAACAGCTTTGTGCTGTATACGTATTTGCACAATATATCTGCCTTCCCAATAAGAAACGCCGTATCTCCATGTATTAACTAAATGGAGATAAAGCTTTTCTTATTGCAAAGGCTATAGAAAACAGCAATCTCCATTCATATTATATTTGGAGATATGGTGTTTCTTATTGGGAGGGCAGATATGTGTTCCTTATCATTACCAACATGCTTTCAAAGTTATAAACTCTAAAACAACCATCAATTAGCACTTGCATATTATTACTAAACTCGATATTTTACAAAAATTATTTGTTTGATGTATTCTGACATGCGCATAGTAAGGAAAAAATACAATACTTTAAGATGATATATTATTGTTTTAAACACTGCATAGAAATGTGCGTAGGAAAAATGATTATTAACTTAAGTTCATTGAACTTTTCTCACATCCAGTACCTAGTTTGAACTGCTTGTCATTAATTTAGTTTACATGGCCAAGAGATCTAATAATTAAACAATAAAAGTCTGTGTTAGAAATTAAAGTTGATTTAGTTATATTATATTTCTTCCTTATTGACATTGTTTGTATTAAAGAGTGAGTTAAAAACCTTTTTTAAAATTGGATTTTGCCATATTCCGGGAGATGCGATAATAAACTCGTTGACATTTTTTAATTTACCATAAATCTGCTTTCTTTAATAACAAATGTTTTGGTATGTATAATATTGCAGGTATCAAACCAATGGTACTAGTTCAAGTGATAGATGTTCTTCAGAAGGCAGGATACCCTTATGTTCATTGGGCGACGTTCAGTTGAGATTCCTATGCCCAGGTGATTTGGATGAAGTGCGAGCTCTTTGTCAAGATTGGTTCCCTATAGAATACCCCCTTTCTTGGTATGAGGAAATTACGTCGAGTACTAGGTAACTATCCCACAAAATTAATGTATTTTTAATTTATGAGTGCACTAAGTGTTTATTCTTTTTGCAGTAGATTCTATGCTCTGGCAGCTGTCTACAATCAACTTATAATCGGGTTAATAGTTGCTGAAATTAAACCCTATTGTGCTCTTAATCCAGAAGATGCTGGGATTTTGGCAAAATCATTCATAAAAACTTCTGATGTGGGATATATCCTGTCTTTAGGAGTAGCCAAAGAATATAGACGAAATGGAATTGCAACGCTGCTATTAGATTCACTCTTAGGTCATTTAACAACTGCCGAAAGAAAAAGGGTGAAAGCTGTTTTTTTACATGTGTTGACAACCAATTGCGCTGCCATCATGTTTTACGAGAGACGAAAGTAATATTTCTCTTCCTTTTTTTTCACATTAAATAATTTAAATTAACTTAATCTGTTAAAACCCACATATATGACAAACATAAGTTCCACCCTAATTCTCAATAATCTAATTGATCAAAATATTTGTGAAAAAATCAACTTTAAATACGTAATTTTTATTTCTTTCATTATGATTTGTTTCTATTTTTTTTTATTATTATAATAATTTATAATGTGATTTGTAACTGATTCAGGGATAATTAGCAATACTAACAAGTGTTTGTTTAAAAAAAATTTTAAGCAAAGTGATACATATATTCATATGTGACGCGATCTGACAAATCTTATCTTATCTTGCCGGGAGTCGAAATTGAGTTTTTGATATCATTGGATAAAGTATAAAATTCTGAAGGAAACGCCTCAAAAATCGCATAAAAGTCTCAAAAATTGATGAAGTTATGGGGTTTTGAATTTTGAAGTACACAAGTATTGTTTTGTAATACTCAAGATTAAAGTTTGATTTTTCTTTGTGGATGTGTTCGGCATTGAGCTCAAAGTACTCCGAGCATACTCCAATTACTCTACTCCCACATAAAGAACATATTAGATAGATTAAAAAATGCAATAGAGTAATTCCAGTATGCTCAGAGTTACTCCGATCGCTATGTTGAATGCACCCATACAGTCTTTCTTCTAATTGAAAAATGAATTTTTATGTTACATACTGGTTAAAATATCCAGTGAAAACTGATTTGTAGTTAATTTTAAGATATATAGGTAGCGTTTGGTATAAAAAACACCAAACATGAAATTTTGACTTAAACTCATGTTTTGTACTGTACTAAAAATTTTAGCTTGGCAAGATAAGGTCCCTTTTGTAAGATCGCGTCACATATAATCTTATTTATGAAATGTTTTCTTGGTATAAATGGCAAAAAGTCAGACATAAATAAGAGCTACCAGGTCCTTGATCCCTCTTTTATAATCATCTTAAATGCATATTCACTGACGAAATTTAAATATAAAGTATGCTGCCAAATTGACAGTAGTACTTCTGCAGGTTAATTTGCACCAAATATATTATCATAAAAACATTGAATTTAAAAGAATTTACATTTTTTCCTGCAACCTTACAAACTTTGAAATCTTATTCATTAAAAAATATATACAAATGTAAAACATGTTTAATTTTTGTCATAAAATAGAGCCTGGATTCAATCGCAATGCAAGTCCAAGGCCTTGCTATTTATGCTTTGAAATCTTTCAATAAATAAAATACGAATTGATATTGTCTGCATGTTTCAATAATAAGCTAGTTTTTTTTATTAAAGAATTCAAATTCTGCTCTAACTGAATATCGCAAATTAAATACAGTAAAACCACGTTATAAGAGATTCCCGCTTCTAGTGGACACTTGTTATGGTCCCGAGTACAATTCTACTTAAATAATGTATTTATGTCCCGGTTATAAGAGATTCCCGGATATAGTAGACAATATTTTGGTTCCCGAAGACACTTTTCCCCGTCTATTAGGAGACAACATGGAAAAATTGTTGACTGTCCGGTGCAAATGCACTGAAGAGAAAAAAATACATCTGTACCATTTATTATTAAATTCCTGCTGCCTCTGCAAGACTGCGCATCTCCCAAAGAAGGACATGTGAGAACCGTTATTATTGAGATACCGTACTTTGCATGCTATGTTTCCGTGCTTGTTTATGCCAGTTTTAGATAAATTAGGTATTTGAACTGTAATAGCTGCAAAAAGGAAAGTTTTGTAAATTGTGAAGAAAGCTAATCTTGTTAGGGAGGTCTAGAAAGACTCGGGTGATTCTTTAAGGATTATTGCTGAAAAACTAAATGTGCTGACTTTGACGTTAGGGAAAATAATACAGAAGAAAGAGGAAATTTTAAATGATCTTTAAATTAGGAGATTTTCAGAAAAATAGGCATTTCTCACTTATAAGAGACAAAAGTCCATTCCTCCAGGTGCCTCTTATAACGAGATTTCACTGTACCTAAATTTCCTTAATATACATATTACCAAAATTTCAAAAGAATTGATATAGACCCACTTGTGTCCTTTATTTCTAATAAAATTTTTTTAAAAATTTTATAGTGATTTCTAATGTAGTATCAATACCATTTAATTATAATAAATATACTTTTTCTATAGAAAAATACGTTACATGTAATTTCAGATTTCGTCTTCATTGTTTCCTTCCTTATTATTATTCAATCAAAGGACGCTGCAAAGATGGCTTTACATATGTATTATATATAAACGGTGGACATCCTCCTTGGACGATATAATATCCTTTTACATCTTCAATAAACATTTCTTTTTTAGGGAAAATATTTTATACAACCTGCAATTTCTACAAAACCATATTTTTTTAACATTCAAAGAGTACAGGGGAAAAAAGATGATCACATTTTAAAAAATAAACTAAAAGTGAAATTGGTGGAATAAGCGAAAACAGAAAACAAGATGGGAGTACAACGTTATTGGGCAATAAAGTTTTGCTGTACAGAGGAAGAAGGGTGAAGGTACCAGTGATTGTAAGCAAAAATGAGAATCTAAAACGTAATGGCACACTCATGTTTTTTTCCTTGTACTCTTCATTTTGAAAGGAAAACTTCAGATAAATTAAGGTTAAATTCAATGACATTGTTTTCAGAAAAAGTAAATAAAAATATCTTCCTTAACACCTAGCACCGATTACATAAAGTTTATGTGCGGAGCTGTGGTAAGTGGAGGAGGTCTGTTCCCATGGCTCGTGGGAAATTTAACAAAAGCACTACAATGGGTGTGGAGCCCTGGAACAATATCTGAGCATCCTGATCATTGACAGCGATTGTGTGTTCAAAATAAATGGCCTCATGTGGTATACCTACAGATGCTGCTAGTCTATATTTTTAATTTGCCATGTTACACAATAAGATTTGGGGCTCCCTGTGAAATGGACACATGACAAGTGTACCCCAACGTTAATTTGTTACAGTACCTTATTATGTTATCCAAAATATTTTCTAGATTTTTTTTACATGTTGATTCTTATTAGTTTATATATGTATATATATTGACCTTTACTATTGTAATGTGTATATTTTGTTTATTTGTAATTATCACCAGTATTTATATATTTTGTTTACATGATATATATAGATATATATATGTAATTGTTACTTTTGTACACTTTTAAATGCATTGTTATTTATTTTAAGCATGATTTTTTTTGTTTATGTTCTGTTACAAAAGAAACTAGATTTTTAAAATGTCTGTTGAGTATTTTACTTTGTTTTTATCATCAAGATTTCCTAACTTTGTAGCTCAGTCAACACTGTTGAAAATTTTATTATGCACGTGCATTGTGTTTTATTGACGATTATTGAATAATAACTTTTAATTATGAAATTGAGTTCCTTTATTACTTCCATTTTTGTTTTAACATGGGCGATTTCAGTGATCTTGAATGCTGCACCTTGATTTCATTATTTATACTAATTTCTTTAAAAATACCTTGTATTTCCTGAAATAACAGTACGTCGTCATTTCACAATAATCGAATTTTTAATTATGATCCAATCCAGTTTTAATTAATTCTAAAGTCAATCACAATAGTAAATATACTAGTGAATTATTCTATTGTATTAAAGATTTCCAATAAAATTTCTAACTGGAAATGTTTTAATATAAGAAATAGAATGATAGAAAACTTTAATTTGTAAGTATTTTAATACGAAGATAAAACAATGTTCAATTTTTGAATGTAACTAAACAATTACCTTAAAATAATTATTCCTTGGCAAACTGAAAATTTATGGACTTATTCAAAAAAATATATTTCTATAATGTATATATTCTTGTAAAATATAGTAGCTAACGAATAATCAAAAATGATATAATTTTATGATATCAATACATACCTCCTTTACTTTAAATGAAATGTGTATTTTAAAATTAAGAACAAGTTACATAATTTAAATAACTTTATCTTTGCATATTACAAATTAATAATACTTTATACATGTATATTATTATTATAAATAATTAGATTCTTATTGACAATACTGAGTTTTACTTGTGTATATATATATATATATATATGAAGAGATGAGTCCATGGAAGATTCCTAGTATTTTATTCAGTACTTCTGTAACGTAAGTTAAAGTTGCTTCTTTGAGTAATGTCTTGTTCATCGGAGTGTAGAGAGATTTCGCTTTGACGAACAATTTGAGATTCTTGAAAATTTTCTGTACCTAGCTGCAAAGATTGAATTCGGTTGATAGTCGTTTGCAATTCTTCCACATTTGGTGACTCTCTTCCACTTGAAGGAGTTTGTGGAGTGTTGGATGGAGTTAGTGGCGTTAAGCCTACAGATCTACCTTCAGCACTGCCTAAAGATCTGTGAACTTCCGCATTCTCTACCGCTTGATTAGTTTCTTCTTCAGTTCGCAAACCAGCTATTCCTGTTTAAAAATGTTTTTGTTAATAAATTTACTTTATACATAAAGTTAAACTACCTTTTTTTGAAATTGTTGCTAAGTCTCTCTTAATTCTCCTTCTTCTAGAAGGATCATTTCTTCTTATTTGCAGCATGGCTTCTAAATCAGTGACATATAGAAAACCGGCAATAAGTAATTCACAAGTTCTTTCTCCTGCTTTGTAACTAGCCTCTAATTCTTTACTGGTACGTTCATCATATTGCCACCATCCTAAAAGTAGTGCGCTTATATTTTTTTCCATATTTGTAAGGCATAATTTAGTAGAAAACAATAAAAAATATTTGTTAGAAAGTGTGAAAAATAAACACCTTTAAAATATATGGCCTTATTGAATGGATTTGCAATAATAAAAATTCAGGGGTTTAGTATAAAAATATTACATAATGAAGAGTAAATAATGGATTTAGTGGATAATGCTAATGAACTCTTATTAAAAAAACTTTAAATTTTTGTAAACGTTTATTGTAAATTATATACATATAAATTATTTAGCTTAGAATTTCTATTAAGAAAAAATAACATACTGATAATTAAGCTTTGTTAGTAGCATCCCCTTTAATACCAGCAACACCTTTTACATCAACATTCTTACAAATATCACGTTTAATATATCGTTTTCTAGAAGGATATCGCTTTGGATATTGAACTTTATTATCAAAATCAATTACATACAATTCTCCGCATATTAAAATCTCGAATGAAGGTAAGTTCATTTTGTAAACATCTTCTAAGTCTTCGTTGGTCCTAGGATCATATTGCCACCAACCTTTAATAAGTAAATTCTTATAAAAATTGCACACCAACATGCACAGTATAGGACGTGGCAGCTTACATTACTCCTTTTCAAAAGTATAATCTATTCTGCTACTTCCTACACAACCATTTACTAAAGAATTTTTTCTAACCCAACCTTTTTTATTATTAATGAAGTAAGTATATATATAGCATTGATTATTTCTCTGTTGAAATTGATATGATATAAAAAATAAAAAAAAATTTACTAATTACCATTTCGTCCTTCATAGAACCACTGATAGCTTCCGTCAAAATTTTCCATTGTTTCAGTTTCAGTTGTTGCCGTAAGTAAATTTGGGTGTTCGATAAAGTCTCTGGGAATTTCTTGCCTACACATGGCACATCTTTTACTCTGATTTGCTATACCTTTTATACACAAAAAGCAAAATATGTGACCACAAGGGAGCTGTGCTGGATGAATGCAAGGTTGGAGACATACTGCACATTCTGGAACATCTTCCTTGTTGCCTGTAACATATTACGCAATGGTAATTACTACTTTGATTTTGTCTATATCAGATGTTGTCAGGTAGTGGTATTTTTTTTTGTTTTTAACTTAATTGAAAATGACAATTTATATCTTATAATATTGCTTCTGATTTAGCCAAAAATATCTAATATTATATTTAAACAGGGACAGAAATATTTCTTGTTGATATCCTTATACATATGAAGAAAAAGTATTGGGTTTCCCTTTAAGAGTAGTCATATTAAATTAGGTTTGTGCACATTATCTCATAACCCAGTAAACCTTCCACTTCAAATTAAATTAATGAAAACAAATTTTTCTCATATTTCTCATATTTTTATTTCAATGTATTGTTGTAACCATAGCATTAAGAGGGCTGACTAGTAAACAAACCGCACTTTTCAAATATCTCAAAAATTACTAGGCGGAATATGATGAGGTTTTCGCAGATGCTTTAAAACATGATTTGAAAGGTAACTACAACGCCCTTTT
>JAWQRP010006138.1:0-10035 GCA_033557875.1 Quadriops clusia | reverse complement strand
TTTTCGGTGTTTTGCTTTTTAGTTTTGTGTAGATTTGATTTCTAAGACTATTGTTATTTTTGTACGCTAAGTTGTAATTGAATGGTTTCATTATGTTGTCTATTGTGGGTGAAAGATCCTGAATGTACGGAGTGAAAATGTAGAAATTGCTCTTCTTTGGTTTCTCTGTAGGTGTCGAGTTTTTAGGTGCTTGGTAGTTGAGATAAATCTTGCGTAATCTTTCTTTTATAATCTTTTGAATTAGTAGATGAGGATATCCATTCTTAATGAGGGCTGTCTTGGCTTTTTGCAGTGTCTCAGGACGATAAATCGGGTCGGTGAGTTTCAGGGCTCGATCTATGACGCCTCTAATGACATTTTTCTTGTGTGTAAGTGGCTGTTTTGAATGGTAGTTTAGATATCTACCAGATGCAATGTTCTTGTTGTACCACCTTGTCTAAATTCCTGAATCGGTCCTCAGGAGAGTAATGTCCAAAAAATTAAGTGTTCCATTGATTTCCTGCTCAGCTGTGAATTGTATTCCCGGGTGGTAGTTATTCAAGAGTGCAAGCATGTGATTCACAGAGGAAACAGGTATGGCAGCGATGCAATCGTCGACATATCTCTTGAAAAACGATAATGGAAAGTTTATTCTCTTCACCACCTCCTTCTCCAAATCCTTCACGACTATATATAAGTTTATTTTAATATTGCCTACGGCACTGGTACACGCGTCATAACCCAGTCTGCGCACAATTGATGTCGTGCATCGGATCTTCATATGTGAGACGCACTCTATGTGATCGGGTTATAGAATCCTTCCATGTGTTTTGAGTTGACTAAGTTGAGTCCTAGGTTCTTTAATCTTTCTTTACTTGTGAGTTTTCTGCGTATTCGGTCCACCAATTCTTCCCCGTATCCGTTTTCTATGGTTATCTTTATTATGTTATTGATTTCCTTTGTTTTCGCTGTCTTTTTCATTGGTATCCTCATAATTTTATTTAAATGGGCATTGTAGGCTGCTAACTTATGTGTTTGTGGGTGACATGAAGTATTATGTATTGTTGTGCTCGGTTGTGTGGGTTTTCTGTAAATTTCATATTCGAGCCCATCATTTTTTCTTGTGATAGTAGTGTCCAGAAAATTGATGTTGTTTCCTCTCTCTATCTCAGTTATAAATTGAATGTTTGGTTTAATATTATTTAGGAGTTGTACGAACTCGTTAAAGGACTCCTCGTCTTCTTCCCATAGGCATAAGACATCATCTACATATCTTATCCAGTTTTTAATTTGTTTGTAGAATTTGTTATTTTTGTCGTTCATTATGTGTATTTGTTCTAAATTGTCCATGTATATTTCTGCTAGTAGAAGGGACATTGGTGCTCCCATGTTGAGTCCATTGTCTCGCTCTGTGGGGCCTCCGTTTCTATCACCAAGCTCGTAGATGGCCAGAGAAAACGGATACGGGGAAGAATTGGTGGACCGAATACGCAGAAAACTCACAAATAAAGAAAGATTAAAGAACCTAGGACTCAGCTTAGTCAATACAAAACACATGGAAGGATTCTATAACCCGATCACATACATAGGACCCATATCACAAGTAATTGGTAACATACTACAAAAACATAACATTAAAATAAGCTATAAGACAATTAACAATTTACGTAATCTAACAAACACCAAGGACAGAATAAATAAACAACAAAAAAACGGAGTATATAAACCTGTGTGCGAGTGCGGATCGGCATATGTGGGAGAAACGGGGAGACAGTTAGAGAAGAGAATAAGGGAGCATTTAGCTAGAGGGAAGACATCAACCTTCGGCCAACACTTGCAGGAGTACGACCACAAGTTCGACAAGAAAGAGACACAACTGCTACATTGCGAAGAAAAAAGCCATAAACTAATGCTGTTGGAGGCGATGGAAATCCATAGACTTCAGAACAACCATGCAGCCAGTCTTAACGAGCAACTTAATCTAGGATTCACACCTATCTTCAAGGCACTGATTTGAGAGTTTAGGAAAAAAAAATAAAACCACGATTTTAATATTGGATAAAATTAGTAATGTTTAAGAATTTTTAAGAATCTATATGTTAAGTGAATTATTTTTGACCGTTTTTAACCCCCGACTGTAAGTAGGAAAGATTAACATTAAAAATAACCCAGAAATATTCCCACCCATAGCATGTACTCAATAATAGTAAGAGCAAGTATAGATAAATGAAACTTATATCGAATTTCTATTATTGTATTGACGCCTGAGGATGGGCCGTTAAGCCCGAAACCGGTAGCGTTAAATATGCTTATACGTTAATATTTGCAGAATTGTGGATTGATCAGTGAGAAAATCGACCAAGTCTCCGTGCCCTTCATTATTTATATTTGTATGCAATTCTTTAAATGTCTTACGATAATTAACATCAAAATTTACAAACATTAAATTACACATCAAATCTCAATGATATATCAGATAACTTTAAAAATTTGATCTATTCCTAATCTAAAATAAGTACATCCAATCTGTTGAATGAATTGGTACGTCTGCTAGTTAAATAATAAATAATTATTAATATAAGCCACTAATATTATTTCACCAAACGTAAAGTATAAAATTTATAACAATAAATAAACGCAAAGAATTTTATGATAATCTATTTTCTTTGTTACCTGTTCGCAAAATGTAGTATTTTATACCAATAAAAACATTAACTGTTATCAGAACGAAATATGCTCTAATTTGTAAAATGGACTACACTAATAACCAATATCTATCAACGACGAAAAAGCAATGATAAAATTATATTCACAGAAACAAGCACCGATTATTTAAAGCAATAAAGTTGCAGGAAGATAAAATCTTAAATTTTTATCCCTGCAATGAGATCGTGGAATTACCAGACCACTCAATAAGGTCACGCGACAATAAAATAACAATACTTCCTGACAGGAAAAATAATAGACTTTCACGAGCTCATAGGCGCAGAATAAATTGTTCTCGCACGTCATTTTGTTTACCATGATTTCCCACTTATAAACACTTATTAAAATTATATTAATTTTCCATTAAAACCACACAAAAGGTGGTAAAAAATGGGGATGGGAATCACAACATGTCTTTGATTTCTGCCAACAGGATAATCTATCTCTTGACACTCCTGTCTTGTGAACCCCAAGTTTACTCTATTAACTTGCAAAAGTTTTTCAAGCGCCAAGAATCAGATAAAGGTGTGCCTTCTGATGAAACTTTTTCGAAATGTGTCTACAGTTTAATGGACGAATTATTTATGACCAATGAAGCGGTGAACATTGTGGACGTGGATGGGGTAGACCCCTCGCACATTTTCTACAACACAAGACATTTACTTCGGAAGAATTCTCCAGAAAAATTATTATTTTTTCTGAATCTAAATTTACGAAAGCCTATCATTCAGATTCCTCACCAAAATGTCCCGAAAGCTCACCATATCATGAGCCTCAGGAATTTTAGTACAGCTCAGGTGGAAACATTAGTCGGGAATCGCATTTGGAATGGCCATTCCGGAAGAGATATGTATTTCGTTTTAACTATTAACGATGCAAATGAAATACTTAAACAAAAAGAAAAAAGAATGGAACAAACCTTCAAAAACCTATGGAGTGTGCGAATTTTTAACGCTCTTCTTCTAATTTTCAATGAAACTAACGAAGATTATGACGTGTTCTACGCGGAACCTTTTAACTCTAAAAGTTTATGCCTTAAAAATGTTTATATCAACAACTTGGGCAACTGCAAAGAGTTTTCGAAAACCTGTTTAGAAAATTTTAGCAATAGAAATTCCAGAAACTACAGTGGTTGCCACATTAAAGCTACTGCTTTATCTGTGCTTTTAGGCAGTCCTCCGTATTTTGGCAAAAGGAAGAGCACCAACGTAGTTGTGGAACCTATGAATCTCATCAAGAAGAAGTTTAACTGGACTTTGGAAATAATCCATGAAGACGTGGAAACCCAGTTGTTGTTCACCACTGAGGTTTACCATGAAAGAGGTCACTTTAATCCGGAAATGGATACAGTGTTTTGTCCCCCAAATATATTTCCAACAAACTATCATCTTTTTGACTTTACAGATATTTTCTTCTTCGACCCATACCTGTGGATCGTTCCCGCCCCAGGGTATTTGCCAAACGCTTATACGTTAGTTTTGGTGTATTCTTCTACAATTTGGATTCTACTCATCACTGTCCTAGTACTCATAATCGCAGTAGTTTGGGCGAAAACGAAGCATGACCAAGACAAGAACTTTGAAAATTTATCCTCCTGCGTCATATCCATTCTAAAACTTACCTTCAACCAATCTCTGCAGAGTTTTCCGGAAAGTGTCAATTTGAGAACATTGCTGACTTTCTATTTCTTTTTCACCCTTATCTTAGGGTCACTCTTTCAAAGTCAGCTCATCAATATCTTGACGAAACCTTTTTCTGAAAAAGGTATTGAGTCTCTGGAGGAATTGGTCGAGTCCAACATGAATATAACTTGCCAATACCATGTCCTGCAAGTTTTAGAGATGAGGACGAACGAACCTCTTGTTGCAAAGATATTGAAGCATTTGACTCCTGTTTACAAGAGTGGTTACAGTTATAGACTTCCCACCGTGGCGTTGTACAAGAATTCGAGCACATCCGTACTATCATCAACGGTGGACTTATCACCAATTTATAAAGCTGAGACGAGAAGTTTAGGGGCACGGTTTTTACCACCCAGTCTAAGTCACTATGTTTTTAGGAAAGGCTATCCTTTATATCCGCAGATTAACAAGAATTTAAAGGCCATAATCGAGCATGGTTTTATTGCGAAATGGGTTTCTGAAGTAGAAAATGAACGTAGAATTTTCCAGGCTAGGAAAACAAAAATGGTTTTATCGGTGCAACACTTAGAGGCCGCTTTTTATTTAATGTTTTTGGGGTACGCTTTTGCGATCGCTCTATTTTGCTATGAATACTGTTCTTTGTACGTTAATGAACGGAAGAAGAGTAAATCGAGAGAGAGGCATCATTTGAAAGTAGAAGATAAAGAAAAGAAGTAATTATGACGGTATGAAGAAATATTTGAACGCTTTTTTTAGAAGATTACTAGAACATCCCACCGCTTAATAGAGGAAATACTTGGAATAAGTGTTATTGTTAAAAGACAAAATTATTTTAAACGTTTAGGCAATTATAATAAAGGGCTAAATGGAATTTTTTAATTTTCATTCCTCAAGCTGTCGCTCTATCAACAACCCTAATAGATCGACCAGTTTTGCAAACTATTTCTAGCGCAATTATAAACACAACAACCTCGTAAACTCCTCAAACAACTTTGCTTCAAAATTTCATCGTAGTAGTCAAAGAAGATAGAAGCTTGAGTTCTTAACAAAACGACGGTCTTCCTTGAAAGATTTCCGCCTCAGCTTCAACCAACGATAATAGTCAACTTTAATAGCACTCAACAGACTCCATCGCAGAAGACATCGGCCTTCAGTTTTCTAATTCAATTCATCAATCTCCTCAACAATCTTCTAAATCTCGGTCTAAATGGTACTACCGTTCTTGGTAGTTTGTTAGGACTCCTAGGATTGGGCAGTCTGGTAGGGAGCAATTCCAATTCTAGCGGAGGTTTGCTTGGAAATGTGCTAGGAAGCAGAAGTCCTCTCAACAGTCTCCTTGGTGGGTTGACTTGTGACGACTGGAGGATCTTCTTCAAGTGGATCTTCGAGTGGTCTTGTAGGTTACCTGGTCAATGGTCTTATACCTGGAGGATCTTCTCCAAATGATTCGAGTAGTGGTCTTGTAAGTTGCTTACTCCGCAGTCTTACACCTACATTGTCTGATTTAACTGAAGGATCTTCTTCAAATGGCTCAAGTGGGGCTCTTATAAGTATCATTATAGTTGATGTTACGTATGGATTAAGTTCTGGTTTAACTGGAGGATTTTCTTCAAATTGTTCCAGTAGTGGTTTACTCGGTCTTACACCTGCATTGTCTGGCTTAATTGGAAAATCTTCTTCGAGTGGTAGTATTGTAGGGAATCTGTTCAATGGTCTTACATATGAATTGAGTTCTGGTTTAACTGAGGATCTTCTTCGACTGTAAGTCTTCGACTGGAGGTCTTGTAAGTGGCCTGGTCACCTGCATTGACTTCTTCGGCTGGATCGAGCGTTGGTCTAGTAGGTAATCATCTCGGTGGTCTTACATCTGGATTGTCCTCTACTTTAATTGATGGAACTTCAGGATCTTCTTCTGGAATTTCATCCGAATCAGTATTTGCATTAGTAGGAAACTCAGGAATGGGACTCAGGATCTGCAAATGAATCATCACTATTAGGGCGTTAACTGTTTATGTTATATTATTTTTGACTAGGCCTCCGTATACCAATATCTTTGGTAAAATATAACTGCTACTAAAACAACCATGAAAGTAAATATTGAGTTTAATTTTCCATTGAAACTGTATGCAATTTATCATTCAAATAGATCTTATTCGAGTTTCGAGTTGGAAATCGTGTGAGTAATCTGCTCTGTGATCTTACAACTGGATTGCCTTTTGAACTAACTAATTGACTTCTATCTTAACCAGCGGACCTTCAGGATCATCTCTAGGAAGTAAATACGTACTGACTTAGGTCTGTCGGTATATCTTCTAGATCAGGACAGATGTCATCACTACTAAGATGTTAAGTGTTCATATTATACAGCGTGTCAGACTCGAGGCTGACACTTGAAAATGTTGAATAACTCGGGAACTAATTAATATAATAGCGAACTGTTTATTATCTTAATTATTTGTCGACGTTTCGCTTCTTTTGAGGGGTTGTTTCAAGACACTATACTAGGCAAAGAAAGGAGCATTACAACCAGCATAAACACCAACACATTAAAATGTAACACAAACTTTATAGCGGTATAACAATTATTAATAAACATGATGATATTTCTACTTTTATTTTTCTACATACTAACAAAAAGACTAACTAATTAGTTATTGTATCTACATGTTAGCTGTATCAAAATTTACTTTATACTAATACTAGAATATAGAATATTATCGGTTACTAATAAAATGTACTACTCTATTTACCAAGTTAGAACAATAGAATTTCGGAATTTAGTCTGTGCATAATGGGGATTAAAATATTCCTATAACTTTTTGTCCTATGGCTTTTTGTTACCGCGCAAGCACAGATAAGTTTTGAAAGTACGTCGTTTTCAGATGTTTTTATTACAAATTCTAATCCCCAGAATGATTCTGTGTACAACGATGTCCATATTGCTGCATAAAATTAAAATTATAACTTATGAACTTAATCGATTTGTACGAAATTGGGCACGCACGGAGGGGGTTATAAATCTCTAAGACGGTCTACAATTCGTTAAACCGTCTTCTTACAAATTTATAAACCCCACACATTTGACCCTATAGAATCAAATACCGTATAGGAACTAGAAACTATGTTATTTATTCGGCCAAAAGATTGGAGCGTGTCCGAATTCGTACAAATTGATTAGGTTCACAAATAATGATTTGAATTAAGTTTTATGCGGCAACATGGACATTGTCATACGCAGAATCATTCTGGGGATTAGAATTTGTAATGAGAACACCTTGTAAACTACATATTTTCAAAAGTTATCTGTTATGTACAGAATTAATTTCCGAAATTTTATTGTCCTAACTTGGTAAATAGAGTCGTAATTATAAATAATGTACTCCGCGCTTGCTCCAAATTTTTGCAACGAAGTTTATACCGTTGTATGCAGAATGATTTGCAGAACTGAAATATGAAAAAAATTGCCTTCTTCATTATTTGAGTAGATTTATGTGCGCCTGCGCAAAAGTCAAGCGCGATAGTACAACATTTTACTTCGATTTTTTTAGCTCTTTCTGAACTTTTTATTGCTCTAATATTGTTAATAACAAAGTTATTCAATGTAAATGTCTTACGTGAACCACCCTGTATAAAGAAAGAGTATTAAATTCTATACAAAAAAGTATTCCAAGGATTTCTTTATATCACAGGAAAGTAGATGGAGAAAAAACATATCAAAAATATTGACAATTTAAAGAATAATAAAATTAATACTACATAATCAGTGGCGGTCCTAAGGAGGGCGATCGGGGCGATCGTAATCGTAATTGATACATTAGCAAAAGATCCCAACTTCCATACAGTAGTAATAACATACTGACTTTTGATATAATTGCTGATATAGAAGGAAATATAAATTTAAAAATAGAAAGCAATAGTACCAAATATGTAATTTTTTTTTAATATCCTATTTATTTCAATCTATATATACAAAAATATAATAAGCAAATGGTTTGGGTTTAAGTTTAACATGACAGGACACAACCCAGTAGTTGTTCCCAACGACCAGTGTTACTTATAATTAATACAAATTAACAATATTTGATGCCTTGGATTAAATAAAAATAAAAATAACTTAGCTTAACCCCTAGTGATTAAGTCATAAGGGATATGGCGTTTAAGTCTGCGACGAATAATTGGTTTAGACATGAGAATTTTTGCGAGTCTGTTAGGGTGGGAACTCAGTCTTTTTTATAATTGACACTATAGTCTTTTATTTCAGATTTCACTGTTTTAATATTAAAATCACGTCCAATGATGAAGTTCGGGACAAACCATTGAGCGTCGGCAATCATGCGAAGCACTTTGGATTGGAATGTTTCTAATATCTCAATATTTGAATTTGCAGCAGATCCCCATAGCTGGATCCCGTAAGTCCATACCGGCTTAATTATAACATTATATATTAATAGCTTATTATTAGTTGATAATTGGGATCTTCTACCTATTAGCCATAGTAATTTTTGAAGCTGCGGGACCCCAGCGCCAACTTTATGGAGTTTGTTCATTTTGATGTTTAACTAGAAAATAACGACTGTGAAGGTAGGATTTTAGTTTTAGGTAGTAATTTAAGGGTAAAGCTTTTCTGATCTTATAGAGGAGACCTGGATGCCAGACTTTATGAAATGCCTGCGTTATGTCGAGAAACGCTGCAGAACAATACTTTTTCTCTTCCAGGCTTTGTTAGATGTTCTGGACAACACGATGAATTTGTTCTATTGTTGCATGATCCTGCCTAAATCCAAACTGGTAGTCAGAAATGAATTGACGTTCTTCTATTATGAACTGCAATCTATCCATCAATAATTTCTCGAATAGTTTTGACATTATTGGAAGGAGGCTTATGGGCCTGTACGATTTTACATCTTCCAGTGGTTTACCCGGCTTCGGAATTAAAATAACTACCGCCACTTTCCATTGGGAAGGGAAGTGGCCTGTCCGCAAAATTGCATTGAATACAGTTGTCAAAAATCTTAATGCTTTGTGCGATAATTCTTTGAGTACCCGAGCTGTTATAAGATCATATCCGGGGGCTTTTTTAGGGTTTGCTTCTTGCTAATAGAGCTGGTTACAAGTCCAACTTTGAAGGGTTTAATGGGCAGTTCCAGCTGGTGTGCTGAGGTTAAAAACTCGTAAATTTCGTTGCCGCCTTCATCGGGTGTCTCACGGGGAAATTCCTGAAATACGTATTCGAGGTGTTTGGCAAATAATAATGATTTATGTAAATTATTTTTAGCCCATTGTCCATCATCGGTGCGTAGTGGAGGATTATAAGGCTGGGGGTGATTTAGTTTTTTTTGTCGCTTTCCACAGGTTGTGTTCGTTGTTTACCGTGGGAGATAAACTTCTTAGGCCCCATTTATACTGTCCG
This sequence comes from Quadriops clusia, assembly GCA_033557875.1. Lineage (NCBI taxonomy): Eukaryota > Metazoa > Arthropoda > Insecta > Coleoptera > Hydrophilidae > Quadriops > Quadriops clusia. The sequence continues at coordinate 297 of JAWQRP010006138.1, read as the reverse complement.
AGCATTCGTCGCAAACAGGGGTGACGAACGATCATTCGTTCGAGGCTCAGGCAGTGTAAACAGTCGCCGCGAGCCGAACAAGGGTCAGGCGAATGCTCGTTCGTGCTCGGACGAATCATCAAAGGGACGCTCGTTCGCGGCTCGCTCTGTGTAAACACCTCGGCAAGGGGGATCACTTGTATAGGGAAGATTGAATATGAATGGGTAAGACAAAGACATCTAATGCACACCATTAGTTGGAGTGCAATAGAGGTTCATAAAAAAGGGTTCAGTTTTGCTTGCTCTTTTTAACACGTT
>JAWQRP010006137.1:0-10036 GCA_033557875.1 Quadriops clusia | reverse complement strand
ATGATGGCCTTGCCTGAGATCAACTCTGATCTTGAGCTTTTAAAGTTCGGACTTGCAGATATTTTGACCACTGAGGGACCATGCGCTTAACCCAGCTTGTGGTGGGCTGAGTCGCAACATTCGCGTTGTTTTGCCGTGTTTCATTTGTCATATGAATTTCAAAGTTAAAGAATGAAAGAGGACTTTCTTAGTAACAGAACTTTCAAGTATTAAAATCATTGAATAATTCCAATAACTAAGTTCAATGCAAACAGTTAAAATCGCAACAATTACACACACACAGACACACGAACAACTTGACATTTCCATTGAATTCATTCTTCATTAAATTTTCATTTCGCACACTCTCAATAACAGTTCTCGCCTTAATGGCGTAATTTTCTTTGACGTGACTTTGCCTACAAATTCTGGGATGCTACGAAAACAACGAAAAAGGGTTCCTACCAAATACTAAACGATCACAGGTAATTTTGGCCAAATAGAGTTTCGGGTTGATTTGAATTTCCCGCCTTTCCCTTTTTGGATCTTTTCGATCCTAGCTTTTGAGCTAAGGCCCCCCCAGAACGTCACAGTACATCTTACGAATATAGTCATCATTCTATCAGATTGTCTCTGGTTTTGATGTTATTGGAGTATTTATAAAAGTCCGTATACTGTACATTGTAAATGGTAGCTATGAGAAAATTGCATATTTAATTGCATAGTAACCATTTAAACGATTATGATCTGCTTGTTTTACGTTGATTTTTTTTATAATTTAAAGCGAATTAGACAAGATATGTCTCTTACGGTGTGCCCTGTTACCTATAGAATTTAAATAACAAATAAAAAATCATTGTTGAGTTGGCCCGTATGATCTGCAACGTCTCAATGCACATAATGGTAATTATTTAAAGAACTAGAGCCAATCTTGCAAAACCAATGATAGTTTCATAATTCCCAGCATAGAATTATCATATATCCATTGTCATAAGAACGGCAACAAAATCACTGTTGACCAGTCTTATGATTTGTTTATAACGTTTTATTTTCAATATTTCGTTCATATGATTTGTTTATAATGTATTGTTTTCAAAGTTTTGTTCTTAATGTCATATTTATAACGTTTTATTGGCAACGTTTTATTGGCAACGTTTTATTGATAATGTTTTATTTACAATATTTTATTGGCAAAGTTTCGTTTTCTACAGTTTTGTTAATAAAAATCCGGCGCGCCAGTTCCCATCGGAGCTACCAACGTAAAAATAATTTATGCCCGGCATTAAATCGAAATGGGCCAATTAAGTGAGGTCGCCTCGACTTAATATTTTAGTGAATTAACAAAGTCCTCGTTTTTGTTTACGGCCCAAATAAATTAACATCTAATTTTCGTGGATTTAAGGAGTGGCCGGCGCATTAAATCACATGTGAGCCATTAAAAACGCCGTTTCATGTACAAAGTGGAGATGTGGGGGAGTTGCCGCTTTAATCGCGTCCATAAAACTTAATCATAATATTTATCTTTCGCAATCCGATCGAATCGAATCGAATGAACTGGACCGAAAGGAAGCTGGGAGCAGAACGAGGGTGCGTCCCGCACGAGGGATGAAACATCGTCAACGGGACCATAAACACATTCGACTAAACAGGGTTAAAGGGAATCAGCTTTGTTCCCCATCGAATGTTATGTTTTATTAGACCATTTTAGTGTCCTTTGCTCGCCTCCTCTCCCAAACTCCGCTTAGCCCCATCTTTCGTCCTATTTACACTTTACAACTTTATTTATGGTGTTTTTTATATTTTTGCACGAGACGTAACACGAGAACCTGCAAGTGAAAGCGCCCGCTTCCGTTTCCGTTTTTTCCTCCGCGGCGCGGCGAGCTAAAGAGTAAATTGATTCGCCATCCATCATCAGGGTTTTTTTTTGTTGAGCTGTCTTCAGCATGGAATATGCACCGTCGGAGGTCTGTCATCAAGGAGCGATGCTTATTTATCAAGTGCGCCCTGCCAGGATCTCGCCGCGTCCACGCCTGCTTTGATGGCTCTCTTTGGCCTCGCGGGGTGCGAATCCCAGTGAGCCTTGAACGACACCACGGGATCGACAACATGAGATCGACACCTCTTACTAAATTAGGTCGTTGTATTTTCTAAACCACCCTCTCTTCCCAAAAAAATAACTTCTATGGGGTCTAGTTTATATAAGAGTACGGATTATTGATTTATTTTGATTTAATAATATGGGAATAACAATTTTGTTGTTCTAGTTCAAATTTGTGTAATAATAGAAGACTTGAAAGAACATGAATGACGACATATTATCGTTGCCCAATTTTTGAGGAAATTGTTACTAATTTAAAAAAAGTTTCACCGTAACTGATTTTATTCAAGTGGGAATAGTAAAATCAAGAATATACGATATAGCTGTCAAAGATGTTGGCCTGACTGGTCATTTCCTCGCGCGAACATTCTTCTGCTTTTATTCGTCCATCGGGCAATTCTATTAGTGCGAATACTCATGAGATACTGAATAAGATTCCGACTGGCCTCTTTCGCCAGAAAGAAACGATCTGATGGAAATTTTATCTTTTTGGCCGGATATGGCAACAGTCCATTAGCCAGCCACTGTTATTGCTGCATATAACGATTTGAATCTTAATTATGTTCCAATAGCGAAAAATGTCCCAAACGTTCTCCAATTACGACCGATTTGAGTTTCTGAATAGAGAAGGTTTATTCTAACGAAGCTTCCACTCATTAAGGCTTAAAGCGACGTTATTGTTAAAAAGTCAACAGATGAAAATATATATTAGAAAATTGAATGGGTGGTATTAACATCCTCGCAGATCCTTTGTTTTATTTTGAACGCAAGAATTCATTTGAGATAGCACTATCGTGATAGAGTGTAGGTATAATATTAATATATTATGGTATTAAAAATGCACTTTTCCTGATAGATTTTTATTTGTTCTGTAGGCTACCGGTTTCGTCAAAAAGACTTCATCAGACCTCTGGAAATTACATAGTTGTCGTTTAATTTGCCTCGAAATTGCGAAGAAATGAAAATCACCATACAGATAAATTCTACTTACATGTGGTCAGAGGTTTGAACAGCACAAAAACACCAAAACTACTTAAAATTGTGACATACTTAACTAAAATATTAAGAAACATGAGAACAATAAAATATTTGAAATTGAAAACATGAAAAATTGATTTTTATAATAAGATTGCAACGGATTAAAATTTTTAATAAATAAAGGTTATGTTTACATTTTAGATTTGTTTGTATACAAATCGGAGATTAACGATGTAGTAAAAAGATACGTAATACGGCTAAATATTTCCTTCGTTAAGTTTTTTAAAGTATTTATTAATAATAATAAAGTCAGTTCAACTTTATAGAATAATGTCCTTATTTACATGATCAGTAAACTCAAACATGAATCAGCTTTGAATTTATAACTTAAATGATTTTTATTTACATTAATAAAACGTCATATAATTTATAATAATAATAACAATATTATAACTTGTGCTATATCATCATAGGTATAAAGGTCAATTGTTATCAATTTAAAAAACAAAGCTAAACGTGTTGCCTTAACTGTGTAAATATCCTTCAAAATCAACAGTCGTATGTAAAAATGAGTTTTTCCTCGATATTGTCGTTTACGTCCTTTGTAACTTTTTACCTCCTTACAGAAACAATAACAACGAACATACGGGAAAGAACTCAAGGTGAAAGTGAATGAGACATGACGCGTATATCGAATTGATTACTTCATGTAAGAGAATTAAATCTTAATAGGCAATGACCATAAATATTTACGTTATAGAAAATAATGTTAATTTTTAGTTACCACGGATAGGTATATTAATAGTCGCGGACAGTTTACAAACAATTTTATTAGTATATCACAAAAACCATTTCAACAAAACAAAGGTACATTTTAGCAAACAAATAATGAAAGTTTAAAAACAATTTCACCAATGCATTAACATACATAATAAACATTAATAGCATTAATAAATACACCAAAAGTCAGAGCTCATTTTCCGATTTAATCAAGTGTTTATTACCATATGCCCTGGCAATCCTTTCTGTTCGAACCAATATCTATAGTTTATCAGGTGTGTAGCATTAAAAGCAGACAAAGACAAGTACAACAATCCATAAAGGACAAAAAATTTGGCTGCACGGTCCAGAATGTACAAGAAGACCAAATATTTCCTCCAGAACTTTAAGGATTTTGGGTTTTCCTTGAGACAATACGTTCTGGCGCCTAAAATGGCGGTTCTTAGGTAATCGTCCACGTCGAAATCGACGTTGGCCATGTAGAAGATGTCCAAATCTTCGGGTGTCATAGCCTTCCCTATAGAAAGCGCTTTGTGGTTCAGAATCCTCCATTCTCTTAAGGTAAAATACTCTAACAGTTTCATTCCAAAGGTAATTTTTTCTTGCACTCTCACCATACTGAAAGTAAAGTTTTCAAATTAATCCAAACGAGGATTAGTGAAAAAAATATTTCGTGTCAAAGAAGTAGGTACTTACAATCTAGGCATTCTTATAATGAAGAAAATGAAGTCGATGAAATAAGCAGGGACCAATTGGAATAAAAATACAATAATATTATGGATTGTCCTGTTCGTCCGAATATTCCCATCGGGATACCAAAGCATCCATTCAAAAGGATTTTCGTGCATTAACTTCTTCCCTCTTTCCAAAACTTCGCCCCAAGTGATGCTCAAAATGTCTTGGGATTGCGTCACGTTTATCACAAGAGGTTCATCACAAGTTCTCGTTGCCCTAAACCAAGCTGATGAAATGATACCATTGATGGCTATATCCACGGGGATAACTTCCGCATGATTGTCAGCCTCGACTAGCATGGTCCTTAAGACTCCTTTTCCAGAAGCTACTAAAACTCCAACAGGCCCATTTAAGGAGTCTACCCATCCTGGTGTAGGTTCGTGTAAAGAAGGGATCACAATGGAGGGCCTTCCTATGATCAGAGGAATCTTGTATTCCACGCTCAAATCCCATGCAACCGTCTCAGCCAACCGCTTGGTGAAAGTATAAGTGTTAGGAAAAGGGTCTATCATATTCTTTTCTAATTTAGCCAGACTTTCCGTTGAATTATTTTTAACAATGTCCATGGTAACGTAGGGATCTTTGGTAGGGGGGTAAATTTTCTCTTCGAGTACTTTAATATCACAGTGGCAGAAGGCGGTGGACAAATGGATGAAGGCTTCAAGCTTCTTCATGTTCTTGGCCACTTCAATCAGCCTTTTGGTGCCCGTGGTGTTCATATCCACCGCTTCTTTGAGGGAAGCTTCCAGTTTCAAATTGGCCGCCAAGTGGAAAACAACAGAAACCTCGTCTTCTAGTATTCTACGATTCTTATCCGATAAGCCCAAGCCTGCAGAGCAGAGGTCTCCTTCGATGGGAATTAGTTTATCAATGGCTTTCGGATTTTCTTTACGAAGTCTATCAAAAACCTGCAGCAGAAAAGTAAAATATGATCCAGAGAAATGAACCACAAAACGAGAAAACTTTTTATAACTTACCGAGAGTTGGTACATGTTTTCTACTCGTTCCTTTGGATTTACACCTCTCTTTGGCCTAATTAGCAGGTAGAGTTTGTTGAGACTCGGCAAGCACCTTAACATCTTTTCCAGAAGGACCTTCCCCATAAATCCGGAGCCCCCAGTAACGAAAACGCTCCGCCCTGCGTACCATTGTTGAATTTGGCTTTCCATCTTTCTGGAAAATTGCAAAATATTCCAGCTAATGCAAAAACTTGACTGTGGCTGTTTAATATTAACCGGCTTAACTACTTATAAATAAATACACCATGTACTGCTAATTACTCAATAAAAAACTTACGCAAACTCATCAATTATGATGTAAGTAGTCAGGGAGCAAAAACGTGGAAATCTATTTACTGATAAGCTAATATTACACCTAATAATAAAATAATTAATACATGTCTTTTAATGGTTTTTTATTTATTCAAAATCTCTTCGATCCATCCAACGAATTCGGAGACTCTGGTGTAGATAGCCGGAGTATCTTCGATGCCGCAGGATCTACTGAAAGACGTTACTCCTACCAAATATTGTATGCAAGTATTTCTCCTCTTGTAAATGAATAAACCACCTCCGCTATCTCCCTGGCAGGTGTCTTTTCCTCCTTTTAACTCCCCTGCACAAAGCATTGTTTCCTTAATTCCAAGGGGCAATTTGGAATTTGCTGGATATACTTCTTTGCACTTTGAGTTATTCAAAAAATCCAAAGCTACTTTTTGCAACGTTTCGCTGTGGCCTCCCTCTATTACTGAGGTAGCTCCCCAGCCAGCGGCGATCCCTTTTTCGTGGTCAGGATCGAAATTAGTCCAAACGCAAGCTGGGCGAATAAATTGAGTAAAGACGACAGGATTTTTTAGTTTAATCAAAGCGATATCATTGTACTTGGCAGGTGGTTTATATGTCGGGTGAACGAAGATCTCACCAACTTCTTTATCGACCAGTGTTGTTTCGTCTCCATCCCCTGAAAGTTTCAAATGCCCCATTCTAATTTTCACAGGTCGGCCGCTTCGAGTCTTGATGCAATGAGCAGCAGTGACCACTAAAGATTCAGATATGAGAGAGCCGCCACAGTTCCAATTGCCATCTTCATATCCAATGGCCGCCATAAAGGGAATTTCGCCCCTTTCCACCTCAACTCCACCGACAATCAAATAATTATTATTAAATTCACACTTGGAGTATAACTTCGAATATTGTTCGCACATTTGTACGACACTTTTAAGTCTTACTCCTGGGGTGGCAATTACTGTTTGTTTATTAACTGTAGTTTCTTCATTTACTGATAAGCTTTCTTCTTGGCAACACACAATAGGAATGGTGAAATGGCGAAACCCGCAAATCGTGGGAATCCCGCCTTCTTGGATCTTCTGTTCAATAGACGGACAGTCTTGGGAAATCCGACACACTCCCTTCTTGTTCGTAAGTCGGTCTCTGCATGAATCACCAATTGTGCTCGCATCCCCAAACACGGACAACCCCAGAAGACCGAGCACCAGAAACATTTTATTTGGCAAACTACAGCAATAATGTGGCAGTGTTTTCTTTGAACTAGACGTTGCCCGACAAGGCAAACCACTAAAACACTTTAGAACTAAACTTAATTCAATAGAAGTAAAATAAATTCCGGACTGAATATAAACAACCTAACGCCTCGGGCTAGGTTTGTGTATACAGGGAAACCCCTAATTCACTTGTCTCCTACCTTTGTATTAGATGCAATATCAAATAATTTGAATAAACATAAAAAGTGAAATGAGATGATGTGAAAATGTTCGTATATTTTTTTACTTTATAAGTTTGTACGAACTTGTGCAATAATTGCTGTTGAGGAAATTTCGTGTAAAAAAAGTAAGCATAAAATTTGATGTCACCGTGTAATCTATATAGGTACATAAAATACAAATAACACTGACTCACTCGCTTAGTCATAATCTCAAGAAATCTCAGACTTGGCTCAAGCGATTGACCCGAAAGTTTGCATATTTTGAAAATAAAAGGGGAGGCACTGTTCCTGACAATTTTATTTATTTATTCCTATGTCCTAATAAGACGAAACCGGTCGCCTTCCGAATAAATAAATAAAATTGTCAGGAACAGTGCCTCCCCTTTTATTTTCAAATTATTCCATCCTGACCTGGAACTTCACACACATTTGCATATTTTCTTTTTCGTTTTGTAGTGCAGGATCCGATAAGAACGTTTTTGGAAGAGTCCTCACAACAGTTTTTTGAGCAAAAGGAAATTTTCAGCGGTAGATTAAAATCGTTCAGGGCAAGTATGGCGAATTTTCAGAAATCCTTTTCTAAGGAAGTGTAATTTATGTTTAGGTTAAAAAGAGTTAGGCCGCGGGCATGATAGAGAAAGGCGAGCAATGCTGCGAAAAAGTAAAATTATTGGGATTGAAACATATTTTTGAGAAAAGTATAATTGCTGGACTACTGTATCAGAGAGGATTTCGTGTATCCTTTTCCCCACAAACTATCAATTATTTAGCATTAGAATTGTAAGTCAGTCAAACGTAAACTCATTCATAAAACAAATGTGGTATATGAAGTCAATTGTGAGAATTGGCCCAATACCTACATTAGTCAGACCCTACATTACCTATGGAACTATATCAAGGAACATGAAAAAAGCTTGAATACTCCGCATTATGGACCCCCTCGCCACAAAAAAATACGCATTATAATACCATCATAAGGTTAATTTGAAAAACCCGTACTATGGCACGAGAAAAACTATCGCTTCAAGAATATCTGGGGAATGATTTATATTAAAAAAACATGAAGACACTGCAGTCAGACATTGATGGATATGAGATTCTCTATCTACAGGGTGTCGCACCTAAAGTGAAACACTGAAATAGTGTCGTTATTAACAAAGATACAATTTTCATAATTTGAGGATTTACTCTAAACATAAAGAGCTACAAAAAACTCAAATAAAATTTGTATCTAACTCTCCTACTTTTCATGCATCCACACATCAAACTGTAAAAACATAATCATGATAATTTTTTTTTATATCCTCTCCGCTGCTCATTTTGCGTACATCGATGTAAATATTGTTTCAAAATATTGACGCATGCGCACACAGTGGTTATTTAAAAAATGTTTTTTTTTAAATAGCTGTAACTCCTTTATTTAATAAGTTAAAAAAATGGATTTTTTTAGTATCTATTCAGTTCAAGAAATACTTCAAAACTTTCTAATAACGTATAGTTTTCGTGCAAGCGCACATCACACTTGAAAAAACACTATCACTATTGGGTTTTTTAAGGAATTGTGGTTCCCCTGGAGTTTCCGCGTACAACGATACCCATATTGTTATGAAAAATCATAATTAAGTCACTAATTTATGCATTTAATTGACTGCAATGTCAAAATTTATCTGGCCGACTGCAAGTGCCTCTATATGTACCTGATAGGAGCAGAGCCGCCTAAACTGGTTCTATTTGCCATTTCACGGCCCATTATACGAGTTTTACTAATTTATGACCACAGGAGTTGGTCTCTTAATGTGTGGGGTGGAATTGAATGGGCAAGTTTATTTAGCATTTCTTCAAGATGAACTTCCTGTACTTTTACAGGACGCTCCGATAGGAGAAAGGCGTGGTCTTGTTTTTATGCAAGATGGTACACCTCTTCATTTTGCACGCCCTGTGTGAGATTTTATGAATGAAAGAATAGATAGGACGTGGGGGACCTATCCCTTGGCCAGCTCGTTTCCCGGATTTAACCCCAATGGATTTTTCCCTTGGGGTTGCGTTAAAGATAAGGTGTACCAGCATCCTCTAACTACCATTGAGGATATAAAGGTCAGGATTAGGCGTGCCTTTTCGGAGATAACTCCACAGATCCTTCAAGATGTGCGTGAGAACTTTTACAACAGATTGCATTCTTGCATAATTGTAGACGGGATGCAAGTTTAATGCCGTTTGTTTTTATGTTAATTATTGATTGATTTTCGTTATATTTGTTACTTTCTTCTATTTTTTGTTTAATACATACAATTACAATGAATGATATTCTATAACTGTTATTTTATAGTGAAATTTGTTATTTATGCATTTGTTTTTGTCAAGATTATTGTACTATGTATTCATTTTTATGTAACTTAATTATAATTAATTTATTGTTTCTGAAGATGCAGATATAAATTTCGCAGCAGAACTAATAGAAATCTACTCAAAAAGCATAAAAATATTACTTAATAAATCTTAATTAAAACATTATTATGTATTTATTTATTTATACACTGTATTATTTTTTTATGATTTTGCCTTCGTTAAATCCTTTATCTTATTTCAAGATAATGATTGATACAAACTGTATTTAACTATAAAAAAATATGGAGTGGTCTCCACTCGACTTTCTCGCAAGTTTCTAAGTTGCACTAGACATGATAAGACAGATTCACATTAGGATTCAGAACGATTTTTGAATAATTTTATTATACACACATGCAT
>JAWQRP010006136.1:0-10038 GCA_033557875.1 Quadriops clusia | reverse complement strand
AAGGGTTCCTACCAAATACTAGACGATCACAGGTAATTTTGGCCAAATAGAGTTTCGGGTTGATTTGAATCTCCCGCCTTCTTCCGTTTTTCGGAATGTTTCAATAAGTGTCGCTTTAGAGCACAGCAGCGAGGTATCCCCTCATCAGTCACAATACTGCTGAGGAAAGTAACAATTATAGGTAAGTTTTAATTAAGAGGAAAGGAACTAGAAATTGAAAAAAAGATTGTGTATAAAATAAAACGCATGCTTCTACTATTTTGACTGGTCATGAGAGGAGTCTGGCCGCATGCGTCTCAAAACGCATTCCATGTCAAATAATAAATACGTTTCCATGGAAATTGTACAGGATTGCTGCGTCTAGACGCTGCGTCAAAACGCAGCCGCAAAACGCGTATTGGAAATTGCACCTTTAAGCGGCGGGGAGCGGAAAACAGTTTCCAAAAAGTGCATTGCATGAGATATCTATATACTGTGACGGTTTCTTGCAAAAAGGCCACAATAACAATGAGCAATATTCAGGGTGACAGCGTGAAGAAATTCAGGATCTCGCACTTATAGGTAAATAAAAGAACCTGACTTAATAATGGTAATACAAACTTTAATGTAGAACAAAGAAACAGCAATAAACAATTTGAAGGTAAATATAAGGAAGAGCTCTATTGTGAGAAAAAAGAAATAAGTTGGGCCACCCTACCGATTACAAAGTAGAAAAACTAAACTGGCTTGGCGAACACAGTCACCGTCCCCGCAGCCTCCTGTAACAACGGTCTCGGCCGACGTCCACGTGGCGAGATGAAGCAAAAATTCGCAAAATAGGTTCGGCAAGGTTCGTTCCAAAAATCGCATCCAGACATCCCGAAGTTGCGCCAACACTGACTCCCCAAAGTCTGACAGCTCCGAGAACGGCAAAGGCACTAGTAAACCATCACAGGAACACCACAAGCAATACTTCGGGGTTAACTCGCTTGCATAAAAGTGTGGCTCGTCTCAGGACTTCAAAAGGACTCTCCTTGGCTATGGTGGAAACCGAACTCGCTGTGGCACCAAAAGCGGAAAAAAAGCACACGGTACGACTCGCGCACGCGGCGAAACAAAACGGGTCGGAGACACCAAAATGACTCTCTGAAAACTATTGGGAGCATTTTGAATACAAAAATCTAATTAAAATACTACCTTTTTGTCGCACATACAATTAAACACATAACATGCAACCAAAACCCACGCCAGGCCTCCTCATTGCCCCCTCTCTTCTCTCTCTGGCCGGCCGCTCTTCTCAAAAGGAAAATTCCTCGTCACTCACTTCGTTTCTAGTGCACGCCAAAACGGCGCGCGATTTAAATAAATCAATAGGCCGCAATAAAACGTCACAATACGTATATAATCTTTGGTATAATCACAGAAAACCAGATGGCCCAACTTAATGGGCAATACAGGTATGGCAAGTGGGAGACGAAACTGTTTAATTCGGGTAACGATTGTTTGGAGCGCTACAGCAGCGCGTCTGGGATTGGCTAGAATGTTGAAATTCAGTTGTCCTGTCCTTATTTTTCATGCTCTGTCTTTATTTATTTCTCTTCTTTATCTATATTTTGCCTTAAATTTTCTGCATATAGGCAACCGGACCCTGAGTACATTCACTGGACTATCTGGTTATCTGTGGTATAATTCAAGCCTTAGATATGATCAAAGAATTAAACACCAGGAACTCAATCGTCTGTACGGACTTCTTATCGGTAATACAGTATTTGACTAAGCAAAAATTTAAAAATACCCGAAACCACCTCAAATTGGAAGTCAAATCTAGATTTTACAACTTATCCATACGGAAGTTTGAGGTGAAGCTTCTCTGGGTCCCTGGACATCAGGGAGTGGAGGGTAATGAGATGGCGGACTCCGTAGACAACAGGGGTAAAACCACAGAACAACCAGTAGGTCAACTCAGTGTCGGCGTCTTTGATCTTAGTTTACCGCGCAAGGATCCCACGCGCATGCAACCTTCGTGGAATTAGTAAGAACAGGACAGCATTTAATTCCCTAACTCCTTTTTCCAATTCTTCGTGATTCTTCGGCAAGTAGCGCGTATGATACATAACGGAAATCACCGATCTACTTCGATCTACACTTGTCGTAAGAGGCCTTATTTTGAGGATCCCACGCTGGCAATTACGCACATTCTGGCAAACCTCGAAGTTGATATACTGTTTGTACTGTGCAACGACATACTGTGGTATAAGAGCAAGTGAAGAATAAACCGTCTTACCTATAAATGTAACAAGCATGCCTTGAGATCTATCAACGCGTGCCGCCCTCTATACTTATATTTTGCAGATATACCTACATACATATAGCAAAATTACATATGAGTATTTTAAAATCGCATATTATATTTAATGTTACATACTACGTGTATACAGGGTGTTTCACCTAAAGTGAACCACTAAAATTGTGGTGTTATTAACAAAGATACAATTTCCAAAATTTGAGGATTTACTTAACGCATAAAGGGCTACGAAACACTCAAATAAAATTTTTATGTAACTCTCTTACTTTTCGCGCATGCGCACATCAAACTGTAAAAAACATAATAATAATAATTTTTGTTATATCCTTTTTCCGCTGCTCATTCTGCGTACAGCGATGTAAATATTGTTTCAAAATATTGACGTATGCGCACACAGTGGTTATTTAAAAAACGGGGTTTTTAAATAACTGTAACTCCTTTATTTAATAAGTTAAAAAAATGAAATTTTTTAGTATCTATTCAGTACAAGAAATACTTCAAAACTTTCCAATAACTTTTTTTTCTATGACGTACAATTTTCGCGCAAGCGCACATCACACTTGAAAAAACACCATTACTATTGGGTTTTTTAAGGAATTGTGGTTCCCCTGGGGTTTCCGCGTACAACGATGCCCATATTGTGTTGAATTATCTTAATTAAGTCACTAATTTATGCATTTAATTGAATTCACTGCCAAAGTTTGTCTGGTCGACTGTACGTGTCTCTGTATACCTGATAGCAGTAGAGACGTTTAAACTCATTCTTTCTATTCGTTTAATCTCGTTTCTATTAAGCATTTCACGGCCCATTATAAGGGTTTTATGATCTATTCAGAGTTTGAAACATCTATCTATTTGTGAGAGACTCGACAGACATCATCGTTTCGACCACTGAATATATATCATAAATTAGTAAAACCCTTATAATGGACCGTGAAATGCTCAATAGAAAGTACGAGTTTAAACGCCTCTACCTTACACTACTACTAAGTACATAAAGAGCCACATGCAGTCCACCAGACAAACTTTGGCATTGCATTCAATTAAATGCATTAATTAGTGACTTCATTAAGATAATTCAACACAATATGGGCATCGTTGTACGCGGAAAACTTAGGGGAACCACAATTCCTTTAAAAAACCCAATAGTAATAGTGTTTTTTCAAGTGTGATGTGCGCTTGCCCGAAAACTGTACGTCATAGAAAAAAAGTCATTGGAAGGTTTTGAAATATTTCATGAACTGATACCAAAAAAATTTAATTTTTTTAAGTTATTAAATAAAGGAGTTACAGTTATTTAAAAAACCCCGTTTTTTAAATAACCACTGTGTGCGCATGCGTCAATATTTTGAAACAATATTTACATCGATGTACGCAGAATGAGCAGCGGAAAAAGGATATCCAAAAAAAAAATTATCATGATTATGTTTTTACAGTTTGATGTGTGCATGCGCGAAAAGTAGGAGAGTTAGATAAAAAATGTATTTGAGTTTTTTGTAGTCCTTCATGCGTAGAGTAAATCCTCAAATTTTGGTAATTGTATCTTTGCTAATAACGCCATAATTTCAGTGATTCACTTTAGGTGAAACACGCTGTATATATTTACCAGAGGTTTGGGAAAATACATAAATATGTATTTTTACATACATTTTATGAATTTTATGTAATTTTACATAGATTTTATGAGTGTTCACACAAGGTTACTATTACATAAAAATTATGTAACGTATTTTTACGTAAAATCACCAATATTTTGTAGAGTGGACACTTATATGTAATTTTACAATACTTATGTTGTAAAATTACATACAGAAAAATAAATTTTAACTTTACCGAAATACCTCGAAATTTCTTTGAAGGTGTCGTAAATTTACACGACCATATTTAAATGTTTGCAATATTACATATTGGTATTGTATAAATACAATCGGAATTTAATATTACAGAGAGCCTGTATCTTTACAGTAATGGTACTTGGCCATAAAGTTGCCAAAACCCATTACTGTAAATTTACAGCAAAATTTTTTACTGTGATATTGCACAGGACCTGCTGCTCCTGCTCGTTCGTTGTTATGCGCTGTCCTCAAAATGCATCTTTGAAGGACCCAAACATATGGAACTTGATTCTTGGACAGCCTAATGCATATCAGCCAATTTTTGTTCTGATATTACGGCCCTATGGGATTTGACATTGTTGTGAAGAATAAATGCTCTTCTAATCGAAATAACGCCCTTTTTTAATGTATAGGCATCTCGACCATGGCTAAGGAGGTCAGAATAATAAACAACATGTTCTTGAAAAAAATCGATCAGCAAAACACTTTTTCAGCCCCAGGACACCAAAACCGTCCCTACAGACAACTGCATCTTGGCTATCACCGGTGCATCCTCGAAAGTCTATCGCAACTTCATAATAGCTCTTTTCAATTTTTATTGGCGTAATGGTTCTTTCTTTTCCCGATCTGTGGGATTAAATGGCGCTGAATTCAGAAGCATTTACATTTGCAATGATGCAATAATTTTACAATAATGTGTTGTTCAACAGTGGGGTGATCTTCTTTCTCATTCATCGTCATTGTTACTGAGAATATGAAGCATGTGGCATACCAACGTTCTTACTGCCTTCCAGACGACCCTCCCTGATTATCCAAATCGTTCCTGACCCATCACACTGCAGGCGGGCGGCAAATTTAAAAAAGCCCGTTTATATTTGATCAGCCCACGTATACTTTATGAAGAAGTAAATATTATACACAGAATTTTTATTTTACAATAAAAGGGTTTTGGGAGTATTAAACTGTCACTGTCACTTATAAATAAAATCTAGTTACTTAGTTTCCATTGTTATCAACTTAATTATAGCCATTAGAAATAATTGATTAGCTAATCAGAAATAGAACGGGAAAGACGACCTAACACTGACACAAGTGTTGAATGAGTCGCTATATACGCCATGTACTCGAAGACCACGTGCTCTTCTTAATTTGCTTGCGTACGGATCTGTACAGTAGGGCTAACTAATTTGTGGGCTACAGATGACTTGGTGGTTAGTGATGTTACGATGTTCTTTGTAGGTAGATGTGCGACAGGGACCGGGCCCGGGCTCGGACTCTGGTTAGCTCTACTCCTAGTGATTTTCGCGGCAACGGTCCGTACTGAAATCTTAACACCTCCGTATTTCAATCTCGCTGAACGGACTAAAATCACAGCATCTGCAACATGTGGAGTAGATACTGAAGGCCCAGAACTTTATTGCAAACTTGTAGGAGCCAACGCCGAAAATGAAATTAATCCTGATGTGAATTTAATTCAAGGGCAGGTAAGAATGGCCCTTTTACAAATTGTTTACAACGATAAGCTCTAGATCAGCGTTTCTCGACTTTCCTACCGAAGAAATGTGTAATGTTTTAGTATATGTACTTATAAATTTTCTGCAGACTACCGGTTGAGGAAGAGGTGTATTTAATATGTATATTTTCATTAGTTAAAGACTTAATAACATAATAAACAGAACCGACATTAAGTATAATCAAAAATGGTCAAAAATATACTAGTACTTTACTATATAAATGTACCTAGTTTAAATAAGGATTATTTGTTTACACGAATGTTTCAACATCAAAGTGAGATTTGAACATTATTTTTTATTTTACTTATTTGACTATGGAACTTGAAGCAACAGTCAATATTTCCTCATAATATTTAAAAGCAATATTTAACCACCATTTTCAAAATTAAATAACGATATTAAACGTTAAGCAATCTTTGCACCTGTGCTTTTGATACAAGGCATTTATACAAAAGCCTACTGTGACGCAGGTTACAGTCCTAAATTCTTAGGGACGATTGCCACTGCAAACTAAGCATATTATAATCAAGTAACAGGTCAGGTCTCCCGTTAACGTGATAAATATTTAGGGGTAAGTGAAAATCATCTCACAAATTTGTACTTTATTTCATTCTCGCATGCGAAAGAATAATCAAAAATTCTGGTTTAATATCCCATACTTTTGTTTTACTATAACATTATAAGCCTTTTAATTTTTAGTTTCTTATTTATAAAACTTATCAGTATTATTTTTCTCGCTACCGACCACTGACCTTAGTATGAACGAGCACATACAATTTAAACCATTTGATAACGCCATACTTATAGGTCATAATTTTTGTTTGAAATATACTTTAAAATATTTATTATAAAAGATCTATAGTGTTGCATAAAAAAGAATATTTGATACAAATACTTTATAACAATAAATGTTTGTCTTTTCACATTTATTTGTACTGTACTTAATTAATAATAATATGCATGTATACGCTACCTATTCCAAATTATAATTTGGTATTAAGTAAATCGAATTTTCTTTCTTCTAGTTTTGTGACTTATGCGACCCATATAAACGTGAGAAAATGCATCCACCGGAATTTGCCATTGACGGAAAAGAAACCTGGTGGCAAAGTCCTCCCTTGTCTCGAGGCATGAGATACAATGAAGTTAATTTAACGATTGACTTGGGACAGGTAATTATTTTATAATTTTTTAAAACAAATTTTGCCGACGTAATTTTGCTAACGATGACCTTATGAATGAAATGTCAATCTTAAAGCGTGACTTTTTTTATAATACTAAAAATATATTTATAATATGCCATGAAAATGCGTTATTTAATGCAAAGCTTCATATATATACGATGAATATAGTCGTGCCTAATCTTACAAACTCAGCCAATTAGATTTAAAGTAAATTAAACCAACGATAAAATTGCTTACACAGTTGACAACGAATTTCAACGAAGTCTAGTGTCCGCATTTTATCCAATTACATATTAATAGGGATTGTGGCATAAATTTATGCTTAAACATTTAACTGCTAAAGTTTCAAGATTTTGCATTAATTTTGTAATGTAACTGGAGTGTCAATATGTAATACACAAATATAAAATGCTATGTTATTACTATTTATATTTGTAACAAATTATGATTTTGTACAATTAATTTATAACATAAAAACATGTTTTATTTTCTATTTCTTCTCTATACCAGTAGCGGTAGAACTTTCAATAATAAAATGGAACAAAAGTTCTTTTGATCTTTTATGTTTACTGACTTGTAGAATTACATTATTATAATGCAGACGTATATCACCCAAAGTTACTTACCTCAAGTGTAAAAAATGCGTATACCACTGAGTTTTAAAGAAATTGTATGCAATGAAAATTTTGTAATTTGATACCTAAACTGAGATATAGGCAGCCCTGACCTTGAATGGCTGAGTCTTTATTGCTTGGCCAAATTAGCTGCAGGATTCTTCAACGATATGCAGCGAGTTTTAGGTATTTATTGTATTTAAGGGTTGCCCAAAATGAGCGGGTCTCACGTGTGTTTATTTACATACTTGTTGAGTAAAATAGCATTGCAGGGGTGTCTCCACATTAGGGAAGTCATATGTTTTCCCAAATTTACAATGTTACAGTTCGTATGAACAATATCAGTTTAATTGATGATTAGACAATTTTATAAAGTATTTCTTGAATTAATCGCGAGTGAAAATAAAGGGCGCAAAAACGCATGAAATGACTTTGTGACGTAGAAAGTTAGTCCTATCATTGGTGTAGCGTAAGCCGAAATATACTTTGAATATGTGTACTATCTTCGTTGCTTGAACTATTCTAGACACATACAGGGCGGTCCAACTAAGACGGTACACTTAAATTACAACGTTATTAATAAAGATACAATTTCCAAAATTTCAGGATTTGCTCTATGCATAAAGGACTACAAAAAATCCAAATAAAATTTTGGTCTAACTCATCTACTTTTGGCGCATGCGCATATCAAACTGTAAAAACCATAATCAAGATAAATTTTTTTTCTAATATCCTTTTTCCATTGCTTATTCTGCGTACATCGATTTAAATATTGACACATGCGCAATGTGGTGATTATTTATTATACGGGGTTTTGAAACAACTTTATCGGATTTATTTAATAACTTTGAACAGTAAACTTTTCAAGAATCTATTCTGCGCATGAAATACTAAAAAAATTTCCGATAACTTTTTTCTCTGTGACGTATTGTTCTTTCGCAAGCGCACATCACTATTAAACATTCTTAATTTAAATGGAATTTTTAATAGTTGTTTTGATGCCGAAGGTGATTCCGCGTACAACGATACCAATATTACAAGAAAAAATGAATTAAATCGCTAATTTGTACATCTGTTCGAATCAAAATGACGAGTGGTTTGGGCGACTGGGGAACAAGTGTACAGCGCCAGCGCCCGGAAAGATTGGTCGACAAGAGACGCGATGTTTGGGCGCAGTCATTTGACAAATGTAATAAACTTTCGTCGTTGGCGTCGTGGTAGTCCAGTTGCTAAGGTGGTGGTTTTTATTTCTAGGGGACCTAGATTCGAACCCCATCCATGCGATGATTTTTTTTAATTTATAAATTACGAATGGGCAAGTCTCACAACACGAAAGCATTTTATGATTAACAAACATTAAACCTACAATAAAATGTATATTAAAAATAAAAATAACAAAACGATTACGTAGATATTACAATAACAATAACTTTATGTTTTTAATCTTGGGTATTTAGAGTCTTTATAAATTAACTTTTTTGTTTTCAAAATATTTATGACGTTTCGCCTTTATTATTAAGGCATCATCAGGATACAAAACTTATTAACAACAATATTAAAAACTAAAAATACATTATAAGTACATCAAAACGGAAATAATAATAGACATGAAACATGAAAGTAACAACCTATGATTAAATATGTAATATTTTCTTTTTATAAATAAATGTAATGCGTGCAATAATACTAATAAAATACATTTATAAAAAGAAAATATTACATATTTAATCATAGGTTGTTACTTTCATGTTTAGTGTCTATTATTATTTCCGTTTTGATGTACTTATAATTTATTTTTAGGTTTTAATTTTGTTGTTAATAAGTTTTATATCCTGATGACGCCTTAATAATAAAGGCGAAACGTCATAAATATTTTGAAAACAAAAAAGTTAATTTATAAAGACTCGAAATACCCAAGATTAAAAAAATAAAATAATATAAAGTGAGTCAAGAAATAATAAATATTTTAAAATAACAATAACTATTTTTAAAAATTATAGTAGTAATATTTAAATGTATCAAACATGCATGCCATTTGCATTTATGCAGGCATGCATGCGGTTGTAAAAGCTCCGTCTAAATGTATCTAAAAGCTTGCGGTATTCTAGTTGTTATGTCTTCTGTTATTGTGGGTCGCTGTTTGTAAACTTTGTCTTTAATTATACCCCAAAGAAAAAAGTTTATAGGGGTTAGAATGTATTGTGCCCCCACGATTAATTCATTTCCAAAAATTTTGGTTTAAAAAATCCCATATGTTCACCACATAATGTGGAGGAGCACCGTCCTGCATAAAAATCAAGTTGCCTCGTCCCTGAAGCGGGACATTTTCTAAAAGATGAAGAGGTTTTTCTTACAAAATCTGCAAGTACATTGGTCCATTTAAAGTCCGTGGGAAGAAATATGGTCCTATATCATGGTCTCCGTTTATTCCTCCCCATACATTAAGGCCAAACCCTTTGCTGGTCCACTTCTCTAAACCACTTGGGGGTTTCTCTGCACCAATATTGGCCATTTTTTACTTTCTCGCAGAGAAAGTATAGTGATCATGCGGAAAAAAATTTTTGAGATTTTGATGATTCTCGACGTTTTGAGCGATTTTGAGTCGAT
>JAWQRP010006135.1:0-10041 GCA_033557875.1 Quadriops clusia | reverse complement strand
ACTGCTGTTATGAAGGCAGACATCTGCTGGTTTATTTCTTATTAAATCTCAACCCCAATATTTAATCTGATAAGCGTCGTAGTTCTATTAAATAAGCTGGCATCTTCAATACCTTCACAATATATTTCGCATATTTACGATGATTGCCGTGACGCCAGCGCAGCGGCCTGACCAGACAGCTTGACGCTATTTATCTATAAGCTATCTTCCACTACATATCGCCGCATACTTGGCTTCCCTACAAAACACTAACCCCCAGTATTACAAACGACAGTTATCCTTTAGCTAAGTTAGCGAACTAATCAGATATTAGATATTTTTAAAATAGCGAAAGGTGATTGGTTCGCTAACTGTGCTAAAGGATAACTGTCGTTTGTAATACTGAGAGTAAGTAAATTTAAATCGCATTTTTATTTTCAATGGTGAAATAATGCTTTATTTATACGGCTGTTTGTCACGCGGTTGTTTTCGTCCTATTTTTTGTTTGCAGATGGACATTCATGATGATACTTGCGGAATGACGAATAAGGCTATAGGCTAGGTCGCTTGAGGTACTGAGACTGAGCACACGCGATTGTATTGTCTCGACTGAGAATTCGTGGCAGTACCGGTTCGGTTGTGTATTCCCGACAGTATTGGCTCGGTCTAATACTTGCAGCAGTACTGATTCGATCGAATACTCGCGGCAGTACTATCTCGGTTGAGTACTCGCAGTAAGTAGTACCGTCTGGACCATTCATTTATGTTGCAACAAAGAAAATTGAGAAACGTGTCCAACGATGTTTCCGACGCTTTTTCACTGAACTTTTACGATCGGTTTACGTGTGGGCCTGCCACAAAAATTAAATGGGTGCCTTGGAATGTTAACGACGGCAACGCTAAGGGAATTTCCATCTAATTAACTCAAGTCAAGAAAATAATTCACAAGTCCATCGGTGGATAGGATAGTCGTCACCATAATAGACACTAATAGTTTGTAAATGAGATCTAAAAAAACCTCATACTACAAAGATATAGAAGTTAGAAAATTAACTAATACAAATACGCAGAATTTGATAGAATTTAAGATAAGATTAAATATATGAGAAAGTAAATTTGGGAAACAATAGTCGCCATCAAGGATCCCATAGAAGTCAAGTGGCTGTTGATTTGACCATGGTTAATTCAGCGTTTTGGGGTCTCATTCGAGGACTTTAGTCGCGTTGAGAGGCCTTCTCGAGCAGAAAAGGAAGAAAGGCCCTCGGAGGCCGCGGCGCCGTCCTCGTCGGTGCGCAACCGTCGGCGTCTTTTCGAGTTTCGGTGGATCAATACGGCCTGGCCGCACGACACATTGCAAATGATGCTCTCCTCGCGTCGTCTGCGGCAGTAGGATAGAAACGTCGCAGGTGCCCCGTAGGACTACAAAGCAACCCCGATCGCGAGCACCGTCGTCGCAACCCCTTGGTTATGTGAGTAGAAGACGGGGATGGCAACGGCCCAACGGCACCCCCTCTTGGGCCCGCCGTCGCAGGGCCATGTCTGTGCCTCAGGTCACCTGCCCATCCTGCCCAAATTCGATTTCTCAGACACCACTCTCTTTGCGGTCTACGTCTTCATCAGGAACTTTATTGGGTGAGTTTTGGATTACCACTGGAAATTTCTTTCTTTCCTTTCTAAATTTGCTAGTCATTTCTCTAGTAATGCTGCGATTTGGCCGTTCAAATTTATACATTTTTTTCGTCCTCTGCCATTTTTTCAATCTCTTTCATTTTTCCTTGAACCCCTTTCATTTTTTTGTCTTTCATTTTTCCTTGGTCGTCTTCCATTTTTGGTCCGCCTCCACTTGGTCTTTGTCCTTTTCCAGTTCCTCTTCGACATCTTCCAGTTTCTTGTTTACTTCTTCTAGTTCCTCTTCGACCTCGCACACTTCCTCTTCAACCTCTTTGGTCCCTTCCAGTTCCTCATCGGTATTTTTTAGCTCTTCTTTGACCTCCTTCAGTTGTTTTTCGACCACTTCCACCTCTCTTCGACCTCTATAACTTCCTCTTTGACCGCATCCAGTTCATCATTAACTTCTTCTACTTCCTCTTCAATATCTTTCACCTCTTCCCCTTCCTCTTTCATTGTCTTGTTCTTCGTCTTCATTCTCCTGGTCGTTTTTTCACATAATTCCTGACGAATAGATTTAAGTTTCGCTCTAACTAGAACTTACACAAAAATTGGCATTTACGGTCTACATCTTGCCCGCCATACAAATTTAACGTTCGTTGATACATTATAACTGAGTTGGCAAATGGATAGTCAAAGTTTTCCAAAATTTTGGTCGGCTACCTGGTCAAAATGTGAGAAAGATGTTGATCACACGGACCTCTTGGGCAGCCTAGGTACCTTTCCTTTCTCAGGTGTCCTCAATTTTGGCAGTATTTCCCTCCTGAGGATTGTTATGTTCTGTGTTAACTATTTGATTTTTGGATATTTTAAGGTGTCGTCTTCAGGTATTTTAAAAAGTTGTTTTCGGGATTTTGGACGTCGTTTCCTGGTTCTTAAGATGTCGTTTTGGGGTTTTTAGGAAATCTTTTCCGAATGTATAACAAGAAAATTTGTTAATTTTTCTTAATCTATTGATATTTATTTTTAATTTTATATTTTTCTTTCTTCTCGACCTATTACATATATTCAGGCATGTTAATTTTCTCTGGAATTTTGATTAATTTATTGTCCGGACGTTTCGAGGCTTGGTTTGCCTCTTCTTCAGCGTATAATTTTTTTTTAAATGAAGCACATTCTGTAAAGAACATTTTGGTCAGATGATTCTTTAAAGTTTATAATACATATGAAAGGTAGAGATAATTGCGGAGTACATACCTACATTGTTTAAACTAATACTTATTACATATACTAAAACTAATTAAATGAATTATTAGTATTACAATTTAATTTTTACTTTGGGGGGGGGGGCGATGATTAAACTGCAGAATGAATGAAGGAAAAACTCGAAACAGAGTCGAGCAAGGTAACACGATTCAGGGATCTACTATGTAACAAAATGTTGCCTAGTGGATATTATAGAGATCTATGTGTGTAACTGAGGGTTGACAGATTAATAATAAATACAATAAACAAACTTATAGGTTAGGAAACGCTTAAAATGGAATTATAAATGCAACTAAGGTTCTGTATGTCCCTGCGATCATTCACGGCTGTGTTTCGAATTCTTCCTTCATTCATTCTACAGTTTAACCGTCGCCATGCATTCCCCCAGTAAAAAAGTAAAAATTAAAATGTAATAGTAGTTATAATTCATTTAATTCAAGGAGGTTTGATAATGTATAGAGAAGGGAGAGGACAAATCGTACGCGCACCCGTTTCGCTCATGGACGGGGCGAGGTGAGGTAAATCGCTGAACATTTCTGAACATTTGTAGCGGGCCCGCTCTTACGCCAGTCAATATTGTGAAAGTGTGGAGTAAATATATCTGAAAATGGTGAAATGTGCTGTAGTAAGTTGCAGAAATGATTCGAGGAAAGTTAATAAGGCTCAGAACAATATGTCTTACTACAAGTAAGTACATAAAATCCTATTATTTCATAGATATTCTCTAAAATGCCGGGCAGCTTATGACCAGGTTTCATTTATTGTAAATTTATACTTTGGTACGGGCCTGATATTTTGTCTCGCGGCGCAACCGGGATTGCATTTGATTGGCCAATCTCCTACTCCTTCTCGGAATCGCCGAAAAAAAATGCTTACACTTTTCGTGTCTATAAGCTCGCATTTGTCCTCTCCCTTCTCAATATGTTATTAAACCTCCTTGATTTAATTAGTTTTAGTATATGTTACAAGTAATAGTTTCAACAATTTAGGTATGTACTTTCATATGTATTATAAACTTTAAAGAATCCTGTGACCAAAATGTTCTTTACAGAATGTGCTTAATTTTAAAAAAATTTTATACGCTGAAGAAGAGGCAAACCATGCCTCGAAACGTCCGGACAATAAATTAATCTAAATTCCATTAAGTTAGTATTATTAGTCCAAAATTCCAGAGAAAATTAACATGCCTGAATTTATTTTTAATATTTGTCTTCCTACCCTAAACGAAAATGTATAAGATATGCTGTGTTTCCTGGATAATATATTGTCCTTGTATTTTAGGTTGTTTGTAAAACTTATTTTGTAAACTTTATTTTATAAAATTTATCTTGTAAAATTTATTTTGTAAACTTTATTTAATAAACTTCACTTTATAAACATCACACTGTAAACTCTTTTGTTGTAAAATTAACAAGTTTTCACATTTTTTCTTTGTAAAATTCACAAAGCCTCAAGTTTCCCATGTAATTAGTTCTCAGAAACTCGCGAAAGTTTTTCCAATTGCTTGTTTGACATTTGTATCCGTTTTTGCTTGTATAGAAATTTCCGTGAAAGAGATAAGAAGGAGCAATGCGATCCATGCAATGATCCCCTCTAATTAAAGCTTTCTAATCGCGTTTTCCATGCAAGTTGCGTTCGGTTCTGAGCTTTGCAGTGATGCATTGATCTATCGATGTTTCACTCCAACCTCAAATAAAAAACGGACAAGTATATGTATATTTAAAAATAATATTAATAATAATAAAATGTAGGATAGTTTGCAAGATGTACTCACCTAAGAAAAGACATCTTCTTAAAATACTATAATATAGTTTTTAAAACTCGTACTAACAATCCTATTATACTTATAAACAAAGTGACATGTTTATATCAACACATCACGTGTATTTCACAGAAATTTCGCGTTGTTGAGTAATCAAAATCAACAAAATCTAGATTTTTAATTAAATGGAAAAAAATGAATATTAAATTATATAACATAAATGGTTTATTATAAAGTATTTATAAATAATTTATATAATAATTTAATATAATATTAAAATATGTTTCAAAGAAATACATAAGAATAAAAGACACGACGTTACACTGATAAACAGGTTGTAACAGGTTGTAACGTTTAATTTCTGATGATGGTGTAAAATGTGATACTTTTTTCATTACATATTTGATATTGTTGTATTTACGCAGCTACAGCATTGAGCGAATAGTGCACTGTTAGAAAAATGATCCAGACGATTATTTCCCAAAAACGTTTTCCGCTAAAGTTTGGATGAATTCGTTACTGGTGGCGCTGCTGGTGGCGGAAAACATCAAGTCACCAAGAAGAGCAATCTAGTTCGACGAAATTATAAAATATATGGAGTGGACTCCACTCGACTTTCTCGTATATTTCAAAGATGTGGACAAGATAAGAGATATTCAGATCAGACTGTTTATTTTGTTTCTAAAGAATGTCAATTAAGAGAAAGGTTCGTTGTATATTTGTTTCTAAATGGCGTCAACTAAGAGACGAGCGAGGTTTATTTGTTTCTAAACGACATCAACTAAGTGAGACACACGTTTATTTGATTCTGAACGACGGCAACTCGGAGAGATACGTTGTTTATTTATTCCTAAACGACGGCAACTAATTGTAAGTGAAATACGCGCGGTTTATTTATTTCTAAACTATCAATTACACGTTGTATTATATTTATTTTTGAACGACGTCAACTAAGTGACGCTGTTTATTTGTTTCTAAATAGCGGCAACCCATAAAGGTGCGTTGTTATTTGTTTTGAAACGACGCTAATTAAGAAAATACAGAATAAGGTTTATAAGCATTATACTGTAAAAAAAAATGAGTTTATCAAACTTTGTAAATTTAACTAGCTAGAATGTGACAAGGCAACACAGTGAAGTGGAGCAATTCGAAAACTCTTAAAGTTAGAACGGACGCGGGTTTGCGTGGGAAATAATTACGTTAAGGCCCCATTTCAACAAATCATAACTTTTCCAAGGGCTTGCCTGACTTCCAACTGGATAATTTCTCGTAGGTCTGACGTGCTGCTCATTTCTAACATTTTAAAACGCGATTGTGTCGCACGCATGCAAATTATTTTCGCAAAAGTTGGCTCGTTAGAGTAGTTAATGCGCGTTGAATTTGCATGGGGCGAGTTTACAAATTTACAAATTGTACGAAGCACTGATAGGCGCTTCTAATTTTAGGTGTGATAATGCCTGCGTTCACTCGGCCAAAATGTAAAGTGAAACGCGTTTAAGTTTTAGTGACCAATAGTAGCGTTTATAAATGTAGCGGACATGCGCAGTAGATGCATATTATTGAGGAAACTGAAGCGCTTTACGCTTTGTTTCGGCTGCAAGCGTCCTCTTTTTGAGCGTATTCCAGAAGCACTTAATAAACATGTTTCAAATTAAAACGCGTTTCAGTTAGCTAGCTTCACCGTGTTCACGTCCTACATTGCATCAGCTGATTGCATCACGTATGGTTGTTGTATACAAAATAGAATGAAGTTGCAGCAAAGCTAGTTCTTGCCAACCTAAGACGTATATTTCTTAGTAAATTCCCCAAATATATGTCAGCAATTGTGAAAAGTTCGAATTTTAGCGTTCACTAAAACCTCAGACCTAAAACTTAAACGCGTTTCAAACGTGTTTCATTTTACAGTTTGGCCGAGTGAACGCAATCTTTGTCGTTTCTAAATGTAGCAGACATGCGCCGTAGATTTTTGAAACGTGTTTCAGTTAGCTAACTTCACGTCCTACAAAAGTGGCCGAGTGAACGCGGCCAATGTTAAGTGGTTCATCTGTACATTGGATTGATAGCGGCGCAACTCGCAGACTTGTCGTCTATTTAGCGTTTTGTTTATTCAGATAAGAAGACATGGGTTAGATAAATTAAAGAAAAACTGAGATAATTGTTTCAGGCAACATGATAAACAATTATACATGTGGAGATAAATAACAAAATAATTTGTAATTATTTTTCAATTATTGTGTCCCAAAATCAGGATTTTTTCAATTGTAGTTGTTAAATGAAGCACAATTCTTGATGAATATATTTATTGTTCAATTATTTATTTTTAATTCTTGGGTTTATAAGTCATAAAATACAGGTTCATACTTTGCTCAACGTTTCGTTTTTATTGGTAAAAACTCTTCAGGAGTATTAAAGTATAAAATTTGAAATTTCTTACTATTGACAAATTGTTTCACAATATTTCTTCTTATTTTAATTGATATATAATAAAAAATAAGTTTCACTGAAAAAAAAATTATCATAAAAGTTAATTGGTATTTTTAATAATTTGGTTATAAATCCTATTAATGTTATATATTAATTTTAAACAAGATACAAATAACATTAATAGGATTTATAACCAAATTATTAAAAATACCAAATAACTTTTATAATAATTTTTTTTAAGTTAAACTTATTTTTCATTATATGTCAATTAAAATAAGAAGAAATATTGTGAAACAATTTGTCAATAGTAAGAAACTTCAAATTTAAGATTTTAATACTCCTGAAGAGTTTTTTATCAATAAATACGAAATGTTGAGCAAAGTGTCAACCTGTATTTTATGACCTATAAACCTAAGAATTAAAATAATAAATAATTAAATGTAAAAGGTCAAAGAAAAAATAAATTTAGATATATTTACTGTTTGTTAGGCTACGGGTTAAAGTAGACTTCATCAGGCCTCTATAAAATTATATACATGGAACTTAAAATTATGAATATCTTTAGAAAATAATAAGTGAAAACACCTTTAAATTTAACGGACATGACATAACACGGATCATATTAAATTACTTCACCATTGCAATAAAGGACATAGCTTAAACTTCTAGAAAGCTATGAATTTGACAAACTAAACAGTATCACAGATATAATCTACTTAAGTGACCATACCGACATATGTATATTACAGACCACTTTACAAACATAACCCCTTCAGTAGGGGCGGTGTGCACTCTGCTTCCGTTTTGAGTTTCCACTCCGTTCAAGTATCCAAGTTTATTATTAATAGACATTATTTTTAATCACGTAAAATTTTATATAGTTTAATATGTTTATGTGCTGTTTATAATAATAACCATATGTAAGTTGTTCCTATACTTTATATTTTTATATGTACAACTGTTTAAAGGTGTTTTCACTTCTTATTTTCTATTGATATTCATAATTTGAAGGGTCATGTAATTTTCTAGAGACCTGATGAAGTTTAATTTAATTTAAGACGAAACCGGTTAATTTGCGAAATTATTGTAATCTATAACATGTAGTAACAGGCTACTGATGTCGAGTGTCTATATGTTCAGATTTTGTAATAATCAACTACTTATATCAAATGTATGTAGGATATTATCTGAAAACGGCAAACTACAACGTTACGGTTTTATTCCTTGAACGATCGGGAAAATGGTCTTCCTCGATTTTCCTCAGCGCAAGCGCAAAACAACCTTTTCACGGTCTTATTGGTCGTTAGTAAGGCACGACTTATCTCTGTTCTCATTCATTAGGTCATTATCATCTCTAGTGCATGTTCTTTGTAGTATTCTCACTCGTGATCTCGCTTTTTTTTTGTTTTTTCGTTGGAACTTTCTTGGGTTATGATGAACGGGAATTTGCTGAACTACGAGCTAGACGTCTTCTTGAACATACATTTTACCAAGGAATCGCTCAGGATTATTCTTTGGAACTATCTCTCCGGACTTAAAATTGAGTAAGAGCTAAATTTTTTCACTTAGAAAGTTTTTTTTTGCTAGGAAAAAACTTGTTTCGCTTTTGCTGTGGTTTCTTTGTGACGGTTTAAAATTTATTGTCCATTTTTGGATACGCAATTTTGTAAGACAGGTCGCAAAATAATATAATTGCCATGGGTAGTTCTGTGTTTGAGGGTTATTTTACTATTTGACACCACTGGTAAAACTGGTGGTCTCGAGCGCCACTTTATTTTTGGGTAGAGAACAAAGAAACTCTCCGGTACAAATTAATACATATATTGTTAACCTCCAAAATAGAAACTGACAGACAAATAACAACGAAATTAACGTCAGTGCGTTGTATAGCCAAAGTGACGATGGGAAAATAACTAAACGAATAGCTTCGGTTTTCGATCAATAATAAACTTAGATATAATACAATAAATTGCCCTACAGGACTTCGCGTAATTCTTACAAACTAATTAATGTGGAAATTACTAGATATACGAGCGCGGTTCAACGTTTCCGGAAAATTACAAAAAGTGAGAATCACTACCATTCACAGGGAACCAATTAGTGATTATAATGACTAGTAATATACATTTAAAATAATAAAAATGATAAGGTCGACGCGTCACCGCTCATTCGGGTCTCCTTGTGGACAGAGTAACCGACCAAATACCGATACTGTTCGATAGAAAACCCATATATTATCACTTTGTCTATATTTTAACAGCCGTGCCGTTTTTATATACAAAATTATTATTTGTACTTTGGCATATATCGGGCGATTTTTAATGATTAAATTATAAAAAAATTCCGATGCTTTGTCTCAAATTTACCGCATCTTACAAGGGAAGGGTACAAATACTCAACCTATCAGGTTGAAATTTCACATTCAAAGTTTCCATAAAGTTATAACTTAATGATAAATATTTTAACAACTAGTTAATGCCCGTGAAAAATCACGCGCAGCCATGTACACATATATTTATTACCATGTACACGTATACTTCTTCGTTGAGTTTTCGTTTCGGACCGCAATTTCCTTTCCGTCTGGTCCTCAACGGGTGCTCAGCCTTGTTCTCCTCCTAAAATCTTCGAACCCATCTTCTCACCTGCCTGGACTATATAAAAGTAAAACAAAGATGAATTAGGGTGAAAATTTCAGAAAATGTACAAACATTAAAATTATTTTTGGACAAAAAGTCATAAAACACAAATTCTACAAATATCTATACTTACAGAAATATCTACTCGTTGTGCTATATCTTCTACACGGTAGCCTTCTTCGTAGAGAGTTAAAATTCTACTTCTGGTCTCTAGGGTGGAGTTCCGCTGTCCGAGGAGTCTTGGCATGGCAAAGGAAGATTTCACAAAGACAATTTTAAGAAACTGTTGCCAAATATCCCAAACAATTATTTTTTATACCTTGTTGAGACTAGCTTTGAAATCACCCTTAAAGCCATAAAACCTAG
>JAWQRP010006134.1:0-10042 GCA_033557875.1 Quadriops clusia | reverse complement strand
TGCATGTGTGTATAATAAAATTATTCAAAAATCGTTCTGAATCCTAATGTGAATCTGTGTTATCATGTCTAGTGCAACTTAGAAACTTGCGAGAAAGTCGAGTGGAGACCACTCCATATTTATTATTCTTGTGCTTATGTTTATGCATTCTTATGCTTATGCATTCTTATCATACTCATTATTATTATTAATTTTTTTATTTTATTTATTATTGGTCAATTTTTGTTTTGGTATTAATGCAAAGTACCCTTTATAAAAAGGCAATATTGTTAAAATTTTTCTCATTACTTTATCATATTATGGAAACTCTAAATTTGAAATTGTAACCACACAGGTTGAATATTTGTAGAGAAAAAATATAGTGTCCTTTGTAATAATCTAGTTATGCCTTCGGTAAAACTTATATTTGTATTTTATATTTGGCGATGTTACTGATAACAGTTAAATCGTTATTTTGGTAACAAACGATTTATATAAACTTGGAGCAATCTTATGCATAACATTGGTAAAAAAACGAACGTTCGATTTATATATACTAAATACCTGTCTACCAAAAGTAAAATAATTTCATTTGATTTGTAGACAATCCGAAAGGAACCCCTATATAGAAGGTGAATCATTTTGATCAAATGTTCGACTCAATCGATTTGAATCAATCGTGATTGACCGTGTAGGAACCCGTTTGACGATTGAATTAATTGTTGACGGTCTTTAGTTATTATTTGTTTAAAAACAAATTAACAAATACTTACTTTACCACCATCTCCTGCACGTTCTTCACTAAATTCTAATTACACAAGTTTAAATTAATAATTATTAATTCATCCATTCATTCTATCTCAATATGTACTCACCAAAAAATAGAATTAGGAATTAGTCATTGTTCAGAATTTTATTTTAAATTAAGGTAAACTCTGAGGAAGTGGCATTGCAACAAAACACGTCAGCAAACCAATAAAAATTTTTTATAAATATAAAGAAATATCTTTCAATTGGACTTATACCTAAGAAATAAACAACTCATTTAATAATTTTATTTTCCAACTTCATTTTCATTGCTGGGTATTTCAGGTCTTTTATATGCAAAATAAAACAAAAATATAAAATTCGAATTTTCACGAGACAGGATTATTTTCGAAAAACATCACACAAAACTCAAAAGAAATCAACTTTATAAATAGCAATAATATTATTGACTTCACCTCCAAATATTTACATACATTCCATAATAGTAATAGCCCTAATAATTAATGTAACAAATTTTAATATAAATGATATGGGAGAGGGAACAAATTTGTGCAATGCGTAGAATGACGAAAATTCTTTAATTTTCTTCGATCAGAGAAAAGTACTTTTCTGTTTTATAGTAAAATTACGATTCCATGGTAAAATTATTCGTATCTCTAAATTCCGAAGATGCCACCTGAGCAGCATCTAATTTCATTCATCCAAATCTAAATCGTTTAATTCATCGTCCAATCCGTCGAGGTCGTCTTCCGTGAACAGGTTTTCGTTAATAGGAACTGCAGCAGCTGCCCCTTCTTCCGAACTATTGCTGACTCCGTTCGTTACCGTTTTATTCGAACTCTCCTCTTCGGCTTTAAGTCGATCTTCGCTTGCGATAGTTCCCGAATCGTCGGCTTCTTGAGCCTCCGAACAAATGAGGTTGAGATCCAACTCTTTGTATTCTATGTCGTCTTCCTCATCTTCCTCTCTCGTGTACGAATCGAAAGCTTCATCGCCATCGTCCATATCGTTATCGGCAGCCAGTTCAGGATTAAAGCTAAACATTTCTCTACCAGATAATCCGACTTGCCGGCCAGCTTTATAATCGTTTCGTTTCTTCTCCTCTTCTCGAAGAGCTGTTTCCTTCTTCTCCTGGATTTTGCGTTTTTTCCAAGCGATGAAAGTTTCCAAAGTAATTTTAGTTTGGTTAACACCAAGGGCAGCTCGCTCTTTCTCGATGAGGTCTTCGAGGGAGATTTCGCTCTTTTTATCGTCTTTTTTCTTATCTTTTTTAAGGACGAAACCTGGGGGTAGGGCGTGGCGATATATGCAGTTTTCGCCGGCGGGGCATTGCCAAAACCATCCGTATTTTGACTTTTCGACGGCTTCTAGGAAGTGCTTGCAAATCTAGAATAAGAGATAGGTTTGTTTAGAGCGCATGTAGTAGAGTTGGATTTATAATATAAAATATTTTGGATATATTCTTTTTATTTTTTCCCGAGGATATTTATGAAGCGTATTATATTATATATTTATATATTATAAATATACAAGCACAAATAATTATCTGCGATTCGAGAGTATAAGTTTAGTGCTTACTCTTGGAATTTCAGGTTCTTTGACATTTTATTTAAACTAAAATAGCTTCATTTTTCCTATAAAAATTAACATTTTTTTATTATATGCAATGCGTTTTGCTTCATTTCTTTCTGAAGCTTCCTCAGGATTTGAAGTATGTACTCAAAAATAAAATTGCATTTTAAATAATAAAAAATTCTGTTGAAAGAACGTTATAAACTTAACTTAACTCTACATTTTTGATTTATTTTAAATATTATTATTAACTACATTTTAGCTGTAATCTGTAATGATGATTTTTATTTTAATAATATGAAATTAAACTACTATTAATAAGATTTTAAGATACAAATTGGAATTTTTGTTTAAACAGAATTCGAATATCACAGTCACCCATTACACTGAGAAACAACCATTAATGATATCCTAAATTCCTGATTGAGCTTTCACGTTAACTTGGTAAGAAAAATATTCAATGTTGTACTTTTGTTATTTTCAATATTTCATTAACGCATTGCTTTGCATTGGTCAGAAAAGAACAAAGCAATATATGAAACAATGAGATAGAGAAGAATACTATTATCACATGTATGCGTTACTATAAACGGTGTTTTCAAATTATTGGGATTTTGAGCTCGCTCGATTTGCAAAATATAAGATTATAGTTAGCAATTATTAAATTTGTAGTTAATTATTATTTTTTTAAATTTCTTATAGCACTCATTAAATTCTGAACCATCAGCTTTAATGTATTTAGAAAACATCATCATCACTTTTAGTGTAACTTTCCTAATCATTACGACAAGTAAAAAAAAATTCTAAATCATTAGAACTGATAATAATAAAAATTTTCCAAATTATTAGAACGGATAATAAAAATATTATCTTAAACATTACGTTGTATAATATTAATTGTTAATTTTGTTTTTAAATTCTAGGGACGTTGCGCTCGCTCGCTTCGCCCGCTCGCCGCCTCGCGCCTTCGGCGCTCGTTTATAATATACTAAACTGGAGCTCTTAACGTTTAACTATACAATGTCCAAAATGTAATATAATAGTTGTAGATGTAATATGGCAGTTATAGATGTAATATGGCAGTTATAGATGTAATATGGCAGTTATAGATGTAATATGGCAGTTATAGATGTAATATAGATAGTTAAATTAATATTAAATACATCTTTGATTAATTTTTAAAATTTTTCTATAGCACTCTGTTTTAAAGCTTAAAGACCCAATACACGATCAGTTAAATTGTGCAATTTAAATGTGCAGAAAGACTGCTAGTTTAACTGTACGATTTGAGAACTGAGCATGTGAACTACATGTGATTTCCGTTAAAATCCACTGGCAGCTATAGAAAAATTAAAAAACTAATTAAAGCGAGGCGCAAGGTGGCGAGCCAGCACGTGTCAACAATTTTAAAACACTATTATACAACAGAATAATATTATCCAACCTAATGATTCAGATAATATTTTTTTACCTGTTTTAATAATTTTGAAACTTTTTTTATTAACTGTTCTAATGATTACAATTTTTTTTCTTACTAATGATTAGAAAACTTTTGAGGAAAGTAATGATGAAGTTATCTTTGTATACACATTAAATCAGATGGTTTAGAATCTTAACTTTAAAACAAGGTGCTATAGAAAAATAATGAAACTAATTAAAGCTGCATTTAAAAATTGCTAACTATGATCTTACATCTTGGATATTGATTAGTTGAATGTTAAGAGCTCTAGTTGAGATTATTAAACACGAGCGCCGAAGGCGCGAGGCGGCGAGCGAGCGAAGCGAGCGAGCTCATCGTGCCCATAATTTTGAAACAATATTATGCAACAAAATAATATTATACAACAGAATAATATTATACAACAGAATACTATTATACACAAAATAATATTATACAACAGAATAATATTATACAACCTAATGATTAAGATAATATTTTTTTACCTGTTCAAATAATTTGGAATCTTTTTTTATTATTCATTCTAATGATTTGAATTTTTTGTTCTCACTAACGATTAGAAAACTTTTGAGGATAGTAATGATGAAGTTATCTTAGCATATCTATTAAAGCAGATAGTTTATGATCTAAACATTAAAACTGGATGCTATAGAAAATTTAAAAAGATAACTAAAGCTGCATTTAATTAATTCTTAATTATTATATAATAATAATAATAATAATTAACAAGTAATTGCTAACTATGTACTTACATCTTGGGTATTGAATAGTTTAATGTTAAGAGCTCCAGTTGAGATTATTAAAAACGAGCGACGAAGGCGCGAGGCGGCGAGCAAGCGAAGCGAGCGAGCTCCTCGTGCCCATAATTTTGAAACAATATTATACAACAGAATAATATTATACAACCTAATAATTAAAATAATAATTTTATTTCGCTGCATGCAACAATTTTATTACAGGTTTTAATAATTTGCAAACTTCTTTTATTATCCCTTCTAATAATTTGAAATTCTTTTTTCTTATATATGTTCTAATGTTTACGAAACTTATGAGTAAAATGATGATGAAGTTATCTTGCATAGATATTAAAGTGGATGGTTTAGAATCTAAACTTTAAAACTAGGTGCTATAGAAAATTAAAAAATACTAATTAAGCTGCATTTAATAATTGCTAACTAACTATGATCTTACATCTTGGGTATTGATTAGTTGAATGTTAAGAGCTCCAATTTAGTGTATTAAAAACGAGCACCGAAGGCACGAGGCGGCGAGCGAGCGAAGCGAGTGAGCTCATCGTGCCCATAAATTTGAAACAATATTATGCAACGGAATAATATTATACACAGAATAATATTATACAACAGAATAATATTATACAACCTAATAATTAAAATAATAATTTTATTTCGCTGCATGCAATAATTTTATTACACGTTTTAATAATTTGCAAACTTCTTTTATTATCCCTTCTGATAATTTGAAATTTTTTTTTGTTATATATGTTCTAATGTTTACGAAACTTATGAGAAAAATGATGATGAAGTTATCTTGTATAGATATTAAAGCGGATGGTTTAGAATCTAAACTTTGAAACTAGGTGCTATAGAAAATTAAAAAACTAATTAAAGTGCATATAATAATTGCTAACTCTTACATCTTGGGTATTGAATACAGTGTAATCTCGGTAGTCCGAACTTCGGTACTCCGAACACTCCAGTAATCCGAACTGGCGACACAAAGAAAAATTACTGATTTCTTTAAAAAAAAAACTGATTTTTGATTTTTAATGTAACTAGGATTTTAAATAAAACATGTACATACATACCTACTTTTTATATAAGTAAAAATAGCAAAAATATGTAGATACATACATACATGGTTATGTGCAATAATACATACTGTTTAATCTTTTTTACAGCCTTTTTCCTAATACTTTCTGTAATCCGAACTTTTCAGTAATCACTTGCAGCTATCGGACTACCGAGATTACACTGTAGTTGAATGTTAAGAGCTCCAGTTGAGATTATTAAAACCAAGCGCCGAAGGCGCGAGGCGGCGAGCAAGCAAGGCAAGCGACCTCATCGTCCCCATAATTTTGAAACAATATTATACAACAGAATAATATTATACACAAAATAATATTATACAACAGAATAATATTACACAACCTAATGATTAAGATAATATTTTTTTACCTGTTCAAATAATTTGGAATCTTTTTTTATTATCCATTCTAATGATTTGATTATTTTTCTTATTAATGATTAGAAAACTTTTGAGGATAGTAATGATGAAGTTATCTTTGTATACACATTAAATTGGATGGTTTAGAATCTTAATTTTAAAACTAGATGCTATAGAAAAATAATGAAACTAATTAAAGCTGCATTTAATAATTGCTAACTATGATCTTACATCTTGGGTATTGAATAGTTGATGAATCATATTTATTGAGAATTAACACATTTTGGGGCCAAGAGCTCCAGTTTAGTGTATTAAAAACGATCGCCGAAGGCCCATACATTTAAAACAATATTATACAACAGAATAATATTATACAACCCATTAGGAAGATAATATTTGTATTACTCGATTTAAACCATCCCGTTTTATGTACTTCATCATCTCTTGTTTATAACTTTTCTAATCATTAGAACATAAGTATATTAGAAAATATTTATTAGAACATATAAAAAAACAAATTTCAATACATTAGAATGCAAAATAAAAAAACTTTCCAAATTATTCTACTGTATTAACACGTTCGCTGCGTATCACGCGCTTGTGCGTCATAGTCCCATATACTTTCCATAGCGTCAGAACCGATACGCACGGAACGTGTTAAAACAATATAATCTTATAATCTTCTCTGTCAATATATATTCCGATCATGTGCCTCTGTTTTAGTGTAAACTTTGAATTATAACTTCAGTACCTAGTTTAACTTTAGTTAGTTGTTATATTAATAAAATTTATTATACAGTGAAACTTGCGTAAGGCGGAACGTCACGAGACCGACATAAAATTCCGTCCTTGACAGGTTCTCCTTCACAAACAGGTTTTATTACAAATTACAATAACATTAAATGGTGTATATACTTAATGTATAATATAACTAATTCGAGAATTTATTAATGAAACTAAAAAATGAATAAAACTGTAATGCCAAAATCAACAATTATTCTAATATGTATTTATTTTACTCATTTTGCTCTACACACGTATTTAGTCTTTGAAGATTCAACAACCAGTCTAAATATTGAGCGATGACATATTACTTTTGTTACATTTCTTAAAAATACGTTTTAAAAACGGGTTTGTTTGGTCTATTCCTCCATGGAAATTTTTTTCAACATCCGACCGGATCATCGCATTTTATATGTTTACACGACATTACGCTGTTTTTGTTTGTTTTCATAAATGTGATTTACACATTAAACAAAGTTACATACTACGCGATCTATCTCCCTCTAACATAGTAGGTATACATAAAGGGTGTTCAGATGAATGTGTAACATAAAAACTGTCGCTTCTTTGGCGCTCTTTTGCCGCCTCTTTGTAGATCAAACAACGCCGTGTTTTTTGCGTTACATATTCATCTAAACACCCTGTACATAGTACATGCAAAGAGAGAAAAATAATAAAATAGGGTCTCTAGTCACGACTGAGTGGAATGGCAATATCGTCGCTATCGTCCAGCACAGAGCTATTTACATTAAAAATTAATTGAAGGGACCGATATTTTCTAATAATTCCGCCTACCACAGGATTCCGCCTTATTAGGATTTCGCCATACGCAAGTTCCACTGTATAAATATACTAATAAAATGAGATTGGTTCGGACATGTGCCCAGAAATGAAATAATAAATTTTCCATTGTAAATAATAAATCAATCAATCATTCATTGAATAAATATCGCTCAATGGTTGATGAAGTTACCTCTTCACCACTTATTGCAAAATAAAATCGCTCAATACTTACAATATCAGTAGTAGGCATCTTTTTGTCCTTGCCGTGCTTCTTCTCAATGACTTCTTTCAATTTATCTTCGTCCCAGTTCTCCATAGTTTCTTCTTCGCCAGGGTCCCTCATGTCCACATAGAGGGATCGTTTCTCAGCCTTTCGTTCAATGGTCAAGTCGTGCGAGAATTTACATTTGTCGCCTTTGGTGCACTGGCCTTGTTTGAAAAACGCGCAGACTATGGATTTTGGATCGGCTCCTAAAGAATAAGAGAAAATTAATTAAGGGGTTACACCACCTTGAGATTTTCAAAAAATCAATTTTTTCTTTTTCGGATATAAAAATTATTTATACTTTTAAGACTATTTTAAAAGTTAAATCACTTCAATACTTCAATTTTTTCCGAAGTTATAGCAATTAGAAGTGAACGCGACAGAGAGTCGCTGATGCCGCACTGTTTTTTCTTTTGCGTTTATCTCGAAACTACATTTTTCAAACTGGTGTACATGATATCTCAAGTTCTACTTGACCGATTTTGTTCAAATTTACAACACATATTCTTTATCATATTATCTATCATGTGACGTAGGATTTTTTTGATTGGATGTCATTTGCCTAAGTTATGAATTTTTTAAACTCAAAATTTCGATAAAAACCAAAGTTTTTTTTTTAAAGTGCTGTCATTTCTACAAAAAATTTTTTTTTTTAATTATCCTACGTCACATGATAGCTATAACCTTTCTAAATAAGAATATATTCTTTTTTTATTTTTCCGATAATGTCTGACAGAAATCATGTACACCATCAGCAAAGGTGTCCAAAACAGAGCCTTACTTAATGACTCATATCTCCCTCAATTTTTAATATTTTTTATTCGATATTATTTCAAATTTTTCATAATACTACTGTGTATAAGTGTAAAACAACAAATATTTTATATATTTATTAGTCGCTTCAAAAAAAATTTTTATTTTTATACCTATTTTTCCGAGAGTCAAGGTGGTGTAACCCCTTAAGAGCGCTCAATACCAGAGCAAAACAGTAATTCCAATTTTACACAAAACTCGATCAACCTTTCAAAAAATAAAAAATGCAAAAAATTTTTATTTTTCGAGCAGAAGAGGGTAACAGATTTTGTTTTTTGATTTCCCTTTAAATTAAGGGTGTTAATTTTTTAAATTAAAAAAATCAAAAAAAGCTTTATGTACTTCGCTTTGGTATGAAATATGGAAAACAAAACGTTAGTACCATTTTCAAATATATTTAATAGTTTAGTCGGGAAATTGGAAATACTTTCAAATAATTAATGGGTAAGCCGCTACTGCCCTCTAGTAGGTTGTGAAGTAAAAATGAACTAAATCATGGAGTTGCAACAGCGCGATGTGTTATAGCAATTCAAAGCCGTGTTCTCTCTGAGCCTTTGGCATTCGGGCACAGCCGGGCCAAAGCGGCGACGCAACGCCAACGAGATAAAATAGTATTTATATATTACTGCAATAATTGCGCTGTAAGTTTCTACATATTTGCGCTTAAATGCATTATGAAAAATAAATTCATTTTATTTAACTTCTTTAAAATTCTATAAATAATAATAAAAAATTAACCAACTACCTTGAACATTGCTATTTAGTAAAGATTTTTTTTGGTTTTCACTTAAAAAAATTAATAGGATTAACATAAATTATTAATGATGTGTCTACAATTTTATTAATATACAGTTTAACTTTCTCAAAATAGAAAAACTGCAAATAACATTTAAAACAATAGTGGTTCACAAATAAAAAAAATTATTAAACTTTATTGTTTTTTACCTTTTCTTTTTAATTATCAAATATTTGTAATAATGGGTATAAGGTCTTAAAAAATTATATGTTCATATTTTTATCTCAACGTTTTGTTATAAATTAATATCTTCTTTAGGAGGTTATAAAAGAGTATAAAATGTGAAATTTCCTAATTGACTTGAATTTTTAAAAAATACTAAAATTGAAACTACTTGGTTTAAAAAAAAAATTTGGTCAGAAAGCTATATTAATTTTTGATCAAATTGTGATTTTAATTATAAAAAAGTATAATTTTATGTTTAGTTGATAAAGCATATAAATTAAGCAATATTTAATTTCCAACCAACGGCAATTAAAAAAGTTAAACATGCTTTAACAAAAAATGATTATCCAGAAAATTTAATCAATAAAATTATATAGAATTAACAAAATTAAAAATAGCCAAAATTCAAACATAAAAAACAATAACAATAACCAAAATTATATTATTTTACCATATAGAAAAAATCTTACGGAAA
>JAWQRP010006133.1:0-10042 GCA_033557875.1 Quadriops clusia | reverse complement strand
ATAAACAAAAGGTCATTATCAAAATGATATCACTAA
The DNA here is from genome assembly GCA_033557875.1 of Quadriops clusia. Lineage (NCBI taxonomy): Eukaryota > Metazoa > Arthropoda > Insecta > Coleoptera > Hydrophilidae > Quadriops > Quadriops clusia. The sequence continues at coordinate 10,006 of JAWQRP010006133.1, read as the reverse complement.
AAACTTAATATTTATATTAATTTCATACGGATTTTTTAATTATATATTATAGATTTATTTCCTTTTTGTCTGTTTTCTCAAGATTCCTATGTACAGTTTTTCATAATAGGTTCCACATGTTTGGACCAATTATTTACTAATTTTTCTCTTTTTTACCGGGTGGACCCCGATGTATGGTATACCCCACTAATTTATTGTTTTAAGAAATAAATTGTAAATTAACAACATTAAGCGTTGAAAATATTACAAAAACAATGTAAATATATATTATTCTACGAATTTTAATACAAAATGAAAATATTAGGTAAATATACTAAAATTGGTGTAATTTTACCAATATTTTTGTAAATTTACGGTCCCGAAAAAGCAAAATGTAAATTTACATAATCACTGTAACAGTACAACAGAAATTTCACAGATCGTAATTTTACGAATGTATCAATTACATAATTACAGTAATTATCGCTTTTGCAATATTCGCATTTTGAAGTCAACAAACCCGGATGACAACTAATCGGTAGTTTTCCTCAAGCAGAAACTCTTCTGTAAACTACCTTCTCAATTTTAAAAGGCACAGGTTTGCGGTAACCTATACAGGTAAACCCTTCCGGTATATTGGAACGTGTATGGGTCTCTTTATGACTTGTATCTTTTATTGTTCTTATTATCAAAATATAATGAAAAACTTTTGTAAGAGCATTTTTTTAAATTCGAGCATATTTTCATATAAAACATTGATAACGGGACATTGATGTATAAAGCTTTATATAATTTCATATAAAGCTGCAAAGCGTTATGAAATAAAATCAATTCCTTTTATCATTGTATACTTGGCAAATATGTATGAAACTACCTCTTATTTGAAAAACAATTTATACCCTGTATTATGTATCATATGTTGGCGCCAATGCAGTAAGCGATCGCTCTACAAAAATAATTCTAGCGACTGTCGAAGCCTATAGCGAGTGCGAAATAACCATGAAATCGAAAAGAACCGCGCCGGCTCATCTAAACAATTTCAGTTCGAGTAAGAAAGATGCACAATAGCGTCCTTGGTCTTGATACTGCGTGTGTGTACTATCCCGACCTAATTTATTTGAGCTCGCTATTTTGTGCAAAGACATTCTCAACCTAATATTCATGAAACGATTAGTACTTTTATAAGGACCAATAAGATGTAAATTCTTTTACAGGAGTTCGGCGAACGACCTTCTATCTTAATCACTCTACATTGAACCCATTTTCTTCGCTAGTTACTCACATGGAAATTTTTTATTAATAGGACCAGCAACAAACTCCTCCCTTGTCGTGAATTTCACTACTTCCCCTCGTACCGTTGCCCCTCAGGTCTTTCTCAAAGATTGTTGCTCAACGCTCTTAACAAGATTTATTTGTGCAAGAATTCTATATTTTGCAAACAAGCACATTCCTCACACGTGTTAACAACCGAATGATATTGTTATAGCCAGCAATTAATTTATAATCCTGCCTAACGATTAACACAGACTCACCGTTACATATCGGATCGAGGCGTTGCAATCTCAATAAAATCGTCGATTGTGCAGAGAGAGAGAATTAATGGGTTAATAAATATTTATTAACTATTACCAGCAGCATTAATTACTCTCGGTGCAGTATCGAAGCAGAGTGTAGGTGCGCACGTAACTCGGATTAAAATGATTACTACGTTCACGAGTTTCCCCTAAGAAAATAAACAGCAGCACCGACAATTCCGGCCGCAATTTTGGCTGAGCTCAGTTCAAACAGCGCCTTCGTTAAATATTTGCGGGGAAATTTGGAATATAAATATATATCCGGAATAATTGGTGCGTTGATTGATCGATTTGGGTCCGACGCCTGGCGTCGCGTCGCGTCGCGCCGAAGACAAAGAGAAGCGGTTCGCACATTTCACGTTAAATTAAGAACAAACAGGATTTAATTATGCGTGTACGAATGGCGCGCGTGAAGCGCGAAGATAAAATTTTCTTTGAAAAATCGCTTTTAATTTTCATTGTTCTTCATTGCCGCCGCGCCCAGCGGCTCCACGGATAATTTAGTCTTGGCTTTTTGTCGTTCGCTGCGCTCCGAATCTCTTTGTCAGCGGAGTCCTAATAAGAAGTTAAAGAGCATCTACTCGTTCCTCTCGCTCTTTTTCCTGCCGCTTATCCTTAAAAAGATCGCAGCAAATTGTATTTGCATCACTGGGAAGAAATGCGATACGTATTCCCGTACGTGTGTACGCAGATGCGGAGCTTTCTATTCTATTCCTCGGAGAACAACAAAATAAAATAAGTAAAGCTGTTCGCATTATTCGTGAGATTGGGAGGGATTGGGATGGTGTGAATTGGTGCGTGTAGAATATAGATATTCTGCAAAGAACATAGATATTCTGCAAGCAACGCCGGAATTATTCAAAATATCGCAAGCCTTAAAAATATAGTTAAAAAAGGAAGAAAAAAAACGAGCCGCAAAGGATTTTATAGGTCAAATTTTAAAAATTAATTGCGAAGTCCCGTTGCCATTTAGCGTCGCGGCGCCCGCTTTTAATACACGGCGGAGGGACGAGGGCGAAGACAAAGACCAAGTTGTTCCGAACAGAAAAATTCCGAACAGTTTTGAGAGTAAATATAATCCGCGTAATGCCGGGAGATTGCGTCCCGCGATATCGGCGAGAATGTGAAACAAAGGCGTTTTATCAAATTTCATAATTTATCGCTAAATAAGAGAACACAATGCCGAGCGGCGGAGAGAGGCTTTATTCTTGCCACTCGGAAAATTTTACATTCACACATTACGCCTATGTAAATGCCTTAATAAATATTTATCCGCAAATCCTTACCGCTGGCTCCCTTTTTCTTCGACTGCGGAAGAAGATCCTCGTGCTGTAAAAATGATCTAGTTCAGCATAAGCCGGGGACCCTTAATTTGAATTTTCTTCTCGTTGCATTTCTCCAAGTACGCCGCACAATCTTTGTCTTTTAAGAGCGTTGTTTGCTAACACAAAACATTTGGGTAGCATTTCTCGAAAACTATAAGACCTATCGACACCATTTTTCACCAAAAGTTTCTAATTTTTATTCTATACGCATCCACTGAGCATTTCTTTGTAAGCTATTAAATAAAATATTGTGTTAGTTACATCGACGCATTCAAATAAATACCCCATTTCGAGCATTCTTTTTGTTTTACTTCCCCGCAAAGTAGGTTAATAGAAGCTCGCGTAGTGCAATTAATTTTTACATCATAAATTAATATTTAATAAGAATTGAAGTAATCTAAAAATATAATATAATAATCAGCTTTAATTCCATAATAATCGGTTTTCCTTTTTGATAGATTACAACAAAACGATACAATATTCGCAGAAATATAAGTCGAATTTTTTCGAAATATTTTTGTTCTGAATAAAGTCCTTATAATCCCCGAACAGTTTTAATATTTCGGTGTACATTGATAGTATCGTAGATTTAAATACAATATTAGATTTAAATACAATATTGGATATTAATTAGACACTTTGGACAAATTGTTGTTTCATTTCAATGACCATTTCATCAATTTCTAAATCTACATTAGTACAGCTGCAATAAAGAACAAAATATTCTTGATTCCTGGTTCATTATTATTCCTGATTTTGAATTTACAACGTAAGTTCCGGTCTATGACATTTCTGATTTGTTTACCTACTCTTAAATTACTTCTGATTTATGACCATTTATGGTTAGCAGTAAACTTGTAAATAAAACGGGCGAACTTTATCAAATATATAGAGCAATGGCATTACTAATCCTATTATTTCAGAGAAGGTCTTTTAATAGTTAATGGATAATGCTTTTTTAGATTACTTACAGTTATAAAGTGGATTTGTTTTAGTTCTGACGTGAGCACTGTTAATAATGATGTAAGTTTATCACGTACTGACTTATGCAAACAAACTCGTTACCAACGCTACCGATATAGGCAATGCTTACATGTAACAAAACAAATCAATGACTGGCTGGCTGATCTTTTTTTTTATGAAAATTAGACTTACAAGAAAGAAAATAGACTTACAAGAAAGAAAATAGACTTACAAGAAAGAAAATAGACTTACAAGAAAGAAAATAGACTTACAAGAAAGATAATGCATTGTTACAATTTCTATTTTTTCTTTCTGATTTGGATACGATCTTAAGATTGGTTTAAAAGGTCCTTTCTCTAGCTGGAGATTATAAGGACACAGATAAGGATTATAAATGATAACTGAGCTAAAGCGAGAGATGTCTAAAGGTGCCGTGATTGCTGAAGACAATGTCCCGTCAAAAGAGATAATAAACTTGACATTTTGCAAGTTTTGACGATAATTGCAATATTTGCCATTCTTCCTTTAAATTTGTGCTGATTATTATGTGCTTCATATAGACAACCAACCATACAAAACATAACTACAGTCATACCTCGCTTAAGACTGGGGATACAGAACAATATTACAGTTTAGACTACTCAATTTCTAAACGGTTTGACTTATGAAGTTGAAATTTGCTAGGAATATGGTCTGTGATATTATGCATGGAATAGTTAACTTGAACTTTAGAAAAAATGTTTGTTCATACATATTTGGAAACGGAAAAATTGCATAGTTTCATTAAACGAGGTATTACTGTATAGTTATTATTTTAATTTGACAAGTTAAAAGTGAAAGCCACGACCACTAGTCGTGCTGAACTATTGAGAAGGTCAGGTCATACTGCTGCGTATTTAAACTGTATTGCAATTGAATTATAAATAAATTATAAATAATCATTTAATTGTGCATTTTATCACAATTTCTGATAAAATATGCGTTTTATATTTAATATATAAATTTTTTTTCTGCACTACTTATATGAAAAGTTTCCATGCGTAATATCACAGACCATATTTCTAGCAAATTTCAACTTCGTAGGTCAAACTGTTTAAAAATTGAGTAGTCAAAACTGTAACATTGTAATGTACCCCCAGTTTTAAAGGTGATATACTGTTACACTAGATTTGCAAATAGAATGCCCTATTTTAATAACTTAGGACATAAGTAGGTGATGAAGAAAAAGAGCTCTTGCTTATTAAAGTAATTTTATTAGCGCTACCGGTTTCGGTCAGAGTCCGACCTTCGACAGGCGCTACATGGAAAAAATGAGCGTTAAGACAACAAGTCATATAATATGGAATCACAAGAAATTTTCTCCTTACCGTCAAGAGCAATCACTCTATAAAACAAATTTTGAATAATACCAATACAAATAAATAAGACAAAGAAAAACTTAATAAATCCGGTGTATATGAAATCAAATGCCCAGAATGCCAAGCATTCTATGTAGGGGAGACGGAGAGAAGCTTAGGTGTAAGATTGGGAGAATATGTTAAAGATAGGATTCACTCTGAAATTGGTAAACGCACTTTAATAACAGGTCATAAAATAAACAATGAAAATATAAAGCTTTTATATGAAGAAAATAAAATTAATAAAAGAAAATGACTGGAAGCCCGAGAGATACATGATAGACTTAAGAACGGTAACTCTGGTTGCCTAAATAAACAATATGACCTGCACTTCACCCCATTTTTCATAATAATATAGCTTTTACGGCTCTATATTCATATTATTTAAATTTAAAATTGAATTGTGCTGATGCTGAATTCCGTTATACCATAATTTCAGTGAGGGTAGATTGTAGACTGAACATTTCAGTTTTTGTTCGAATTTGTCTATTGTTAATTTGATTTGTCTATTGTTAGTTGGTATTTTAGGAAGTTTTTACCCTCCTTGACACATAGTGTTACGCCTATGTTATACTTTTTTGTTATTAGTACGTAAGGTCAATGTTAAATTCCAATAGGTTGTGTGATCGATTGACGACATCTCATATTTTATGCAATAATTTTAATGTGTTTCAGGTTCTAAAAGAAAAAAATATTTGTTCTATTACCGAGTAATTTGCTCTGCAATCATTCATCTGTAATATAGTCTACTAAGGTAAATGTGCAATATATGTGGCTTGGCTACCTTCAGGTTGAGTATAAGTAATATTAAGAATAGAGAAAGTTTCCTGTGATTCCATATTATATGACTTGTTGTCTTAACGCTCGTTTTTTCCATGTAGCGCCTGTCGAAGGTCGGAGGCCGACCGAAACCGGTAGCGCCAAAAAATTACTTTAATAAGCAAGAGCTCTTTTTCTTCATCACCTACCTATATCCATCTCTTGTTGGGACTTCTCATATAATTTAGGACATATCTAAGAGAGCTGTAGAAAGCAGCCCAAAAATAAATCCTGACAACATTAAGGACTCCAGGATAAATAATAAATGTTCCGGGTTATTTTTTTCGGCTATCAGATCCCCATACCAAGCGAACATTTAGCAACATTATAAAAAGACATTAAGGGCGAGCAATTCCTTCGAAAAAAGTAAATTTCTGTCGGAGGCAGGAAAGCAATTTCCAGAATATACCCCAAGCACAGGTTAAGGCACAAGCGGGTGCGGTGCCCAAAATATATGAACCCCGCGAACACGACGGCGCGGCGGCGGCGCTAGCTTGGGGTAGGTACGAGGGAGTAAATCATGAATGGTTTATTACGCAACCTCCTGTATTATATTAGCGACGTAACATAAACCGCGAGTTAATGTTACAGGCCTAATGTTTTCTAAATTTGGACGTCGTTAAGGAAACAATACGCAAAATCTAATGTCATCCGGGTTCCTCTATCAGGGCGGCCATTCCCTATGCAAAGAGCGTCCCTTAATGTCCTTCCTTTTACATAAATCCCGAGGGAGTAGATCCGTGTTACACTAGACTAAGCCAGAATCACAAATTCAGATTTCGCTGCGTCGGTATATAAATTTTCTTATTTCGGGGAAAGCGGCAGGCCGCCTTTTTAATTCGAGCGCCAAGAAAAGGGACCTCATTGAATGATGATTGTTTTTATGCGTCGAGTGTAATAAAATAAATTTAGAGATAAAAATGATGGGGGAATAAGTAATTTCCGTTCGGCCTCTCCTCCTCGTCGGCACCAGGGCACAGGTCCCCGAGGGAAATCGTCCTGTTTACACTCGGAGCAAATTTACAGAGCTTGATCGAATAAATTTCAATACTTGCCCTTAGAAAATTAATCTGGCGGTAAGTCTAGTGCTTTAGGTACTCACTTTACTGATGACGATGAGTATCTCGCTGCATAATGCGACTGCGATTTCTAGAGGTAAAATCAGGGAACTACCATGATGACTTGAACCATGAGAATTTCATGCGTTGGGTTGAAAATCAGTTGCTACCTAATTTAACAATTGATATTAATATTGGACAACGCCTCATACTATAATGTATTAGTGGAAAAGAATATCACCATGGCAGCTAAAAAAGCCAGATGATAGAGTGGCTACAGAGCCACAACATCCCATTTGATAGCTCCGTTACAAAACCGGAACTATATGCACTGATTCAAAGGCACAAGCCTATTGAGAAGAAATATGCCTTGGATCAACTTTTAGAAGCTCATGATCACAGTGTGCTACGCCAACCACCCTATCATCCAGATCTAAACCCGATAGAACGTATAATCTACGAAAACACAGACCAAGAAGAGGAATAGACGGTGAAAGGATAGAAAAAATACTTCACATAATGTTTTCAAAAATATCAAGTCTAGTTAATTGAAACCACCTATTATTAATATATTTTCCTTCACTTTCATTTTTGGAAAAGTACCTCGCCTTAAATGTTCGCGGATTATAATTATTTTGTGGAATCTGTGATCAAGTGTGACGTCATAAGTTCCGCGCAGGATTGATGACGTTAATGTACTCTCCTTAGGAAAAACGAACTTTACTGATATGAACATTGGAATCAATGAACACACACTAAATATTGAAATCGCACAAAAAAGAGTGCATGCAACATTACGTGGAAATATCTCCGCTTACATACATCACAGAACATCTATCAATCCGCGCACTATGTGCATTTGTGTTATTGGAAGGTTCAGCTATCTATCTATGTGCTTTGGGCAGTTAAAATCTTTTTCCTCTAAAAAACTGCCGGAGAGCTGGCGATAGCAAGCAGCGTCGAATGAAAAGCCTCGGCTATCGTAATTGTCCGCAAACCCGATCAATCAATGTCCCTTTTGACAAAAGTGGTTTTGGATGAAAATATGAGGTTCTATCTGGATGGTCGGCATTAATCCCGTTGCAGTGCAGGATCAAAACAAAGTGCAGGTTGTGTTATCTTTGTGACTTGGTCGAGGTGCGAGCGTGCCTCAAATAATCGATACAGCTGCCGACTCTCTCCCTTTGTTCGGTATCTGCCACAGCTATAGCCACAGCTACAGCCCGGCATATTTTGCAATTTTTTTTTATTTCCTCCTCGGCTCACCGTTTGTCGCCGACATGTCAAGGTACTGTGAAATACTAGACAGCCATTTTTATTGACGGGTAATTACTCTGTAAAAATACTCCCTGTCCAGGATATTGAAAAATAGCCAACGAATACCTACACCACGATGCGATGTACCTATAGACTTTCACACTTTTTCAACAAATATGCAAATATGACGACATCTATGCGTATATGACGACATCTATGCGAATATGACGACATCTATGCGAATATAAAGACATCTATGTGAATATAATGACATCTATGTGAATATAATGACATATATGTCAATACAATGACGTATATGTCAATACAATGACATATATGTCAATATAATGACGTACATGTCAATATAATGACATACATGTCCATATAACGACATCTATGTGAATATAGTGGCACCAAACTGCACAGGAACATTGTTGGATGGCATTAAACCTAAATGATTGCATCATCCTTGAAGATTAGAAGCAGATAATGTGAGATAAATCTGATGGGTACATTCCGCACATAAACACCCAACATTGAGTGCAATGACGTGGCGTCAACCTGTGTGTGTGTAGATTATGTAAATGCTGGCGGACAACTAGATTTCGATCGCAATGGCTTGTGGAATAATTACGAGCGGTACCATTCGAATGACTCCTAAATATAGGCTAGGTATGATTAACAACACACCTTCGTTACGCAGGGCCATAAAATAACAAAATGTGTTGTTAAAATATTTGAAGCGTTATATGATCTATAGAGAGATAACACAAAACCGAACCATATGGCATGACAGCCATGCCTTGTTTTTGTAATTTTTGATTTATCGGACGTTACGTAACAGTGCTACCACCTTTGTACGATATCTGATGTAAATCTACGTTATGTGACAATCCAAACTGCTGCTTACTACCCAAGCAACATCATTGGTCAATTATACCTGTGATTAAAGAAAAATAACTTAAATAAGTTCAATTTAACTAATTTGCAATTTAATTTTTAACTTTATATACAAAATGTGTTTCAAGTAAAGATTATAAGTTTTATATTACCAAAAACTAACATCAAAAGTATGACTTAATAGCCATGAAACTTATAAGTAAAAAAACAGGTCAACATTTGGTTAAATATAACTTCGAAATAAACCTCATATCCTTTAAACCTTAAACGCATTTATTAAGTATATTTTAGTCTAATTTTAACCTAATGATAATCCCGTGAAGCAAATACTATCAATAAGTTGTTTTTAAGTCGCAAAAATAAGTAAGTTACGACTTATATAATTCCCTATTGTAACTCAATGAACAGTGACATCGATGAAAGCGGAGAGTAAAAGAAATATTCTTCCAGGTTAAATTCTAGGTTATCACTAATTAATAAGTGGTCACTAAATCACAAAGTATCTGCAATGGACATGTACTGCCTACTGCTAAAGATGCCACAAATGCACGGTACAAATGTGTTGGCGAAAGCTAGGTATACTGTTTAGAAGACTGAAAATAAAAATTACTGCTCAACCAAAAACTCCTGATAGACGGAATTGAGTCCATTCTTGCGCAGGGCTCTAATTGTGGGCGGGGCGAGTCATTTCTCGAGCGGACACCAACCCGAATAGATCGTGGCGTTGTTACGTT
>JAWQRP010006132.1:0-10043 GCA_033557875.1 Quadriops clusia | reverse complement strand
CATTACTAATGTCTAATGTCAGTGTTTATACATTTTTTAGTCGGCGCGACAGGAAAGGATATTGGGTTGCATAAGCATCATATCTATATTGTTCTAGTTTTCCTTGCTTGTAACCACTTCGTCAATAGATGGCGTAATTCTTAAGGATAGTATGTGTACACTACATCAAAGAAGCGGTATGAAGTTTGAATTTTTTTATAAACATGTTTTATTTAAACACCCTGTATATTTATGTTATTTAAATCTTGTTAGATCTTACAAGTCAATTATTTTATACTTTCGTTTTTGGGGACTGAAGCACACAACTAGGCGATTAGTTTTAATATTAAATTTAATATAATATTTAATATTAAAAAAATTAATGTTTTGAAATCGAAAAAGAATTATCTTGGGGACGTAGGTGGATACTACCTACATGTGTATCGCGTTGTGAAACAAATGAAATTTTTAACCGATATAACGTATCACTTAAACCATAAATCTAACTGAAAGAGAAATATGTTGAGCCACTAAACGTTGGGAACGAATGAATCGATACATTTTCAGCATTTAAATATTTTACTCGCTTACTTGCTTTAACCCGTAATGCTTCTCGTTAATCTAAAATTTAATATCCCTATTCTCAATTCTCGTACAAATGGCCGATAAAAGGTTTCCTATTAATAATATGTCGGACAAGTTCGCGATTTAATATTCACTTTATAAGTACGTGCATAAGAGTGGATTGTAACAAGTGGGTCGGCCACTTACCAATCTGATCAGAAGTTAACCGTTTCGATTAACTCATGTTACTGCATATATTCGAAAACTTCTTTAATGAATGTTTTTTACTCTCATACGTGTTTATAACGCTTAGTTTTATTTTCTCGTTTAAAAATAATACACCCCGCGATTAAATAGTTAATGGTACGAGACTAATCGTATCATATTTCGATCGTTTTTCATAAAAATAAATTCAACTTCAAGCGCAGTAAACCGAATAATTGTACGAGTTAGCAGTGTCACTTGCGAAGACAACTCGCGAAGACGACGGCGTCGCGGCGCTAAAAACCTAATCGCTACAAACAACCTGGGTTCCAAAGATTGTCCGCTTATTTGCACTGACTTTCAAACCTTCAGTTTACTTTAATTTTTCTTAAACGAAATTAAGCACAGGCAAGAATTACTTTTTATTTAATTTAAAATTCAGTTGGATTGTTTTTCTTCTTAAAATTCAGTCCTTGCTTAATCTGCTTGAACAAGCAAAATGCTTGAATAAGCAAAATTTTTGAACAAGCAAAATTCTTGAACAAGCAAAATGCTAGAACAAGCAAAATGCTAGAACAAGCAAAATGCTAGAACAAATAAAATGCTAGAACAAGCAAAATGCTTGAACACAATTACCCTACACACGCTATAACATGCATGAACAAAATGATTGATAGGTCATGATTGTCAATCTTGCGGTTACGTGTGTAGCAGCCTTTACCCACAATTTGTCTTCATACGTAGCTCTAATCGAATCAAGTCAGTATTTTGCGAGCAATCGTAAAACAAGCATATTAATGTGTTAAGAAGCATCACATAGGGAGAAAAATAGTTCCGCCCTACTATTTATTTCCCTCATTCTCACATATACGCAGCAGGTTATTCAATTTCGCTGCATCCTATCGGTGTCAGTTCTATTTTATCAATAAACATGGTAAATGTACACATTCAGACAATTTAATGTTAGATACATTTAATTAATTCTGTTTAAAACAGCCGCTCCTGTAGCTACTTATTTAATTAGCAAACTGCACAATTGTTAATTGCTTGGCTTTCTCCCCACTTCATTCCGGAAAATTACAATTGCCGTTTCACCGTGGATTCATTATATTTGGCACCTGCGTATGACAGGGTTGTTTTGATTTGGTAGCTGCAAATAGCAACTAGGGTAATGTGAAAAAAAATTGGCGAATGAAGAACGACCGTCGTTTGCCCTGTCTAAATCCGGGACATTGCGAAATCGACTTAGAAACAATAAAATACAGTGTCAAATAATATAGCACGGCGGTGGCGCCAGATTGCTCCTGACCTCCTACAGTACAATAACTTTATAGTTCATGACCCATTAATATTTCCCTCCGATTCAACCCGATATTTTGTTTTTTACCCGTATTCCCTCGCGCACGCTTTGGATTTTATCCGTGCACAAAATCTTGCTCGTTCTCTTTGTGAAAAACATGAAATTTTATTTTTATATAGTTATGAAATGTGGAAATAAATCGACGGATTTGTAAGTACATTAAAGTATATTTTTATGTTTATCTACTTGCTGTTATTAGTAGTTTAACATCGTGGTGAAGTAATTTAAGAAGAATGCATAAAATTACACAATGCAAATATTAAAAATATCACTTACCTGTAAAAAAATCACTTACCTGTAAAAAAATCACTTACCTGTATAAAAATCACTTATCTGTAAAAAAATCACTTACCAGGTTACGATGTTAGGTTTACTCGTAGGGTCGATCAGCGACAGTCTTTTTTAACCCTTGAGTAGCATCGGGGGAAAGTCATTTTAATCCGGGTTCATCGGATACCAACGTTAATATTTGTGGCTTAAAATAACTAGCGGACTGTCATTGATCGACCATACTAGTAAAACTATTAACTTAAATTTCCTGACGCATACTTAATTTGTTTGTTTCTTCTTTTCGTCCTGAGGCAAGGCAAGCCACATCTGGTGACTTGATCACAAAATTTAAAAATGTTTATGTTCATTTAAGGTAACGAACTTTAATCAAAGCAAATACGACCACATGTACAAATACAATACTTAATTTAGGGTTACTAAGTGAAGATTAATCTGAAAACCGGTTTCCCAAAATTAACTTTTTAAAATTGTATTCATGACCTCTTACTATCAATTTTGTTGAGTAGATAATGGGAATCAAGGTACAGTTTAAATAAAATTACGTATTCTTCATTATTTTCTTTCTGTTAGTCGACGTTTCGCCTTCTTGTTGTGGAGCTTCCTGAAGACGCTACAATATAAAGGTTCTAATTTTGTTTATTAGTCAAAATTTAAAAAAAAAACAAATTACTTACATTACATAAAACACATTAAAACTGATTACACAACAATACACATTTTCACATTTAATCAATTACATAAGAAAATTTCTTTAAAATTCATTTCGCTACTGCGTACACGCTAATGTCATACCCTATCAATATATGCTTGCCTATTAATAATAACGATTTTATTACACTTATATGCGTTGATAACATAAATATCTGGATTATTTATCAAAAAAGTTTAGTTTGTTTAACATCATGTATGAATTTTAAAGAAATTTTAATATGTGTTTGACTAAATGCGAAAATGTGTACTGTTATGTAATGCGTATTAATGTGCTTTATGTAATGTAAGTAATTTGTTTTTTTCATATTTTGACTAATAAGTAGTGTAACCGAACCGGATTTTTGAGAACTTATTATTCTTCCTTTAATCGATCGTTTTCTTTGACGTGAAAGTCTAGTTATTAATTGGTGGCCCATATCGTCGTGATTGTAGTAACTTCGTTCTTAGAATCAATTGCAAACTCATCAAATAAATTTGTTTCACTTTGAGCTCTGCTAACTGAGAGGGAACAGGAATTAATTAGTCACATCAAAATGGCAGATGCCGGTTTAATACATTTATTATAAATACTCTTGTATAATCAAATTTACAGAGGCATTACATTTATCTTTTGATAGTTAGGTCTGCGAGCAGGACGCCTAGCTTACATAGTACTTGACACAGTAATACAAAAGATTGAACATCTGGCAGTTTTATACAAACAGCATTGTCTTTACGAATGATGGTTTAACAGTACTCGATAATATGACATACACGGAGCAATAACATGCGAAACTATCAGTAAGGTGCACAAAATTACAAGCGGTACCAAAATGTCGCCGGAACAATGGCGTCCTACGCTAGCGGGTTTCCCATGCCTAGCTAAATGTTAACTCTAAGATGTAAAACATACATTGACCGCTCTAATTTCAACATATTTGCCCCTCGCGATGGTGAACAATAAAAGATACAACTCTTACCGGTCAGGTCAACCTTTTACACTGGCTTTACAATATCAGCTACCTGCTCTGGCCTCCTGTGTGAACGAATGTCACGCTTTGGCCGCACCCCCTCAAGTCTCCGTTAGGTGAAAGAGACCTGCAACAGATGATTAGCGTCCCGCAAGGACGATTGCCGTCGTACACCTGACTAACCCCGTATTCGCATTCGCCGACTATCGCGGGAACACAAAGCACTAGTAACGGCGTTCCGGGGATCCACTCTGCACTAGCTCCTCAGCAGCAGCCACATTGGCGACTTACACGCCCGGGGGCGGAAAGCCGGCGCAATTCCTGCCGCCAGTCGCTATATAGTTAGACCACAAGAATACGCAAGCAGCGACACCTGCTCCTAGCTATCGACTCGATTCTCTTGGCCGAGAGAACTGTCCGATAGCAGGAAAGACAGACTCGACGCCGTGCTCCTTGATGACCGTCGGGAACAATCCGTCGGAGACGACCTCCAATTATATACCAGCTGACTCTCTTGTACAACTAAGATCAACGGACTCTCCGGCGGATGATTCCTATGAGTTATACAAACTGAGCGCGGCAATACATTCCAGGACATCTCCCTCGAATTACAACAGACGTTCGGGTCAGAAGCTAAGTGAATCGCGAACTAGCAAAAGAAGATCGAGAATGCACCACGCAGCTCCCTTTTAACTATCTATACACTCTCTCTCTACTACCATCATCGACGACCGGCCATCGACTATCCCTTAAGCGAGGGCGTAGGTGGCTTTTATGGTATCGCTTCGGCGGTGAAGGTGGACCTTGTTGCGTCACTCGGCAAGTCCCAACTCATCTTTGCTTGCTTGCACTTGGACCTCTCTTCTAAGAATTTCGGTCATTGACGGAAGTAGCCACATTTCACAGGCTACTGCTACTGCACATGTAGGTACAGTTGTACCTAAAGACATTACGTCTTATCGAAGGTTATTATTATTAGGCCCCAAAATCGGTCCACCGTACTAGATATACAAAATTATAACCTGAAAAAATGCTCCTTTATATTGTAGCGTCTTGAGTAAGTCTCACAACAAGGAGGCGTCAACTAATAAAAATAAAATAATGAAGAATACGTGATTTTATTTAAATTGGACCTTCATTCACATTATATACTCAACAAAATGTACTTTTAAAAAAAAGTATCCATTTTTGTAGTGTTTTTTTTAAATTTAATTAAGAAATGTGACAAGAGATGGAAACTGTGTATTTATGTAGGATACATTACCCTGCCGCTATGCCACCACTTCCCCATTTTTATTTCCCCCATTTCCCTATATAATACATCGCATGTTTATAGCCCCGTGTTATTGTTGTGCATTGACTAAACTATCAATCCATGTATTCATTAAGCAGGGAAAACATTTACATAAAGGAAAGCTTTCGGGTCTATTTTTAAGAGAGTCGTTCGTCGAATTTCCTTCGGTAATTTTTCGAAAATTAAAGCGAGACAAGCGACCAGGGAAGTCGGTCGATATAATAAAAGGCAGCCATCAAATAAACACACATTTTTCGCTAAAAGACGAGGTTTAAACTCCAATGAATACACGACATAAGTTCAGCGGAGCTTACGGAAAAACAAATAAACTTAACATCGCGTATATTCAACGTACACGTAAAAATGAAAAATCCACTCTGTGACATCCGGAAGTTGAAGGATTTCGAGATGCACGTTATTTTTGCGGGATCGTAAGTTTCTTTTCTTCTTTGGCGCACACGTGTGCGCTATTTAGATTTTCGATTTTTTAGTCAAGGCTGACGAGTTGAATTGCAACTTGCAATGCAATGGGGGTAGGTTGACGTGCCATAATGCCATTGAAAACGATAGCACTCGTATTTATTCATCTATATCAGATTTAAGGTCGAGTCTCACTGCACGTTCGATAAGTGCATTTTGACTAGTTCACAGTAGAATTAAAAAAAAAAAAATTTTATAAAATTTTTCTTTGATGGGTCTCGAAGATGTATTATCTTCAATAGCACATTTTAAACACTATAACTTGCAGTTATTTCTATTTAAGTTTCTCGGAGTTTATTGCTTACCTGTTATAGTATTATAGATCGTCTTCGTATTTACACGTGTTCAACCTCTATCAATGAACTCGATCTACCAAGACTAGGAAACCCTGTATATGTACGATATAATGTATAATACTTGTGGTGCATGTACCCCGCCCAATAACCCAAACATTTTTTTTATAATGCAGGTAATGCTAGCGTGTCTGACAAACATTCCTGGTTAACGATTTCCTCGCTTTGGCTTGTTTTGAATACTATCCCGTAGTAATTTAGGCGACTTTGTTTAACCTTCAGTCCATAAACTTTATCATTAATCTATTTACTGGCAACGAAGCTGGAAAATCGCTGTTTACGTGCCGCCTGTATTCTGACTTTTTTAACTTTTCCTTTTAAATCTTCCCCCAGCTGAACGTTAATGCATCTTATTCTTAATAAACTTTTCACAGCGCGCCTCCGCCAATTGGGTGTGCAAAAAAACAGCGACTAAAGTAAAGTAACTTTAAATTAAGTATACTGTTCACAAATTGTATAAATATGAGTTTTGTAACTCTCATGAAGTAATTCTTTTCAGTTAAATTTCGTTCTAAAGTCTAACTCGGTCTCGGCGCATCGCGCTGAATAGGTAGAAACTGATTAATCACAAGAACTAAACTTCCGCTTCCGCTAGGGTGGCCGTTTCCGAATGATACAATAAAAATAAAAAGTGTATTTCACTTTCCTTGATAGTTTTCCCGCCTGGTCTCGAATTATCTATCGTCCTGATATCGACTCCATCGCTTCAATCGAGTTTGAAATCATTTTATCTGAATTGTCCATGCGTCCCAATTTGCGCTGTATAATTTTTTCCGAGTTGTCGCAGATAGCAGTTAAACATATTTCGTGCCGGACCAATTGGCACATCCGGCGAAAGATTTACGGACTCAAATTAAATATTTGCTCCCGAGTCACAGCGCTTATAAATGCGACTACAGTGGCTTGGTAACTGCTCTCGCAATTTTTAACATATTTAAGTGAGACATAAGTGGATTTGCTCTCTGGTGAACTTCGCGGCACTTTAGACGTACAAATCTAGAAGGTAAACCGAGGCATATCTGCAAAATAATTTCTACTGCTTTGCTTTTTACATTCTTCGTGGTACGTTGAAAAATGAGGTAAAACTATTGTGATTTGTTAATCGTAATGTATTGTGGCGTTTGAGGGGGGGGGGGGGCTCGACTCTATTGAGAAGTATCTCGGAGAATCTTTTAATTAATTTTGAAGAATCCAGGATTAAGGAAATATTCAAATTCTGGTCACGGCACCACTGTGACGGATGTATCACCACTGTGACTGATGTGGCACTCCCTCGCAACTACAAGCGTAAGTGGGACTTACGGAAACATTCCAAAAGCAAAATGGCGAAAAAAACAAATCAACCCGAAACTCTATTTGGCCAAAATTACCTGTGATCGTCCAGCATTGGTAGGACACCTTTGTAGGTCGTTTTCGTAGCATCCCAGAATTCGTAGGCAAATGTCACGTCAAATAAACGCAACGCCATTAAGGTGAGAACTGTCATTGAGAGTAAACAAAGCGAAAATTGAATGCAGAATGAACTCAAAAGGAATGTCAAGCCGTTCGTGTGTCTGTGTGTGTGTGTGTGATTTCAGGTACGGCGTTGCAAACCTTCATTGAGCAATGGTACTGATTTTTGGGGAATTGAACTGCTTACTTTTAACTTAGTTATTTGAATTATTCACTGATAATAATGCTTTAGACAGTTCGGTTACTAAGAAAGTCCTCGTTCATTCTTTAACTTTGAAAATTTATGACAAATGAAACACGGCAAAAGGCGAATGTTGCTACTCTGCGCACCACAACTAACGTAGCACAGCGACACTCAGTGGCTAATAATCTACAAATCCGAACTTGAAAAGCTCAAGATCAGAATTGACCTCCGGCATAGTCTTCAACGATCGCTGCCTCATCACGGTGATACCCATACGTCATAAACGCAATGTGCGAGTACACTAGGTGGCAACATTTAATTGGTTCGGCACAAACGCGGTTCTAAAGCAACGCAGCCAGCAACAAATCGAAGTTAAGCGTTTAGGTAAATAAAAGTGGTTAACGGGAATAAAAGGACCGACTCAAAGATGTTATTACGTTACCCTAGACTCGGTCCATTTTCCCTCCCTGGGGAGGATCCGCAGCCGATGGTTTTCGAGCACCGCCCTTTGCTGAACACGAAACTGGTACAAACGGGTGAACAAACCTGCTGTCTGGTATTCCAGTAATCAACCCTTTCTCGCTGGCCCGAGCTTCAGCATTTCTGTCGTCATGCATTCGCGCTACCTTTCTGTCGTCGTGTAATGGCGCTAACTTTCTGTCGTCGTGTAATGGCGCTACCTTTCTGTCGTCATGTATTCGTGCTACCTTTCTGTCGTCGTGTAATGGCGCTACCTTTCTGTCGTCATGTAATGGCGCTCCCTGAATTGCGTCCCACGTCTGAAGGTGGCACCCAACGAAACCGAAAACTCCCAGAAGAATGGTGTTGATGATATTCCCAAAGGCACTGAACAATTGATCACAACGAACTCAACCCACGAAACTTTTCACTCTACTCCCGGAACCCGCGTAAGAAAACCTCTTTCAACCACTAGATTCCACACCGGACTCACTACCTCTCTGAGTCAACTCTCCCTGCTGACTCAACTCTCTTTCTCTGTAACTATGGGACAACTCCGATTGATTGACTTGAAATTACCCCCGAACTCTCTCTTCGCATCTATCTCGGAACTCGTCTC
Organism: Quadriops clusia; assembly: GCA_033557875.1. NCBI lineage: Eukaryota > Metazoa > Arthropoda > Insecta > Coleoptera > Hydrophilidae > Quadriops > Quadriops clusia. The sequence goes on along the minus strand of JAWQRP010006132.1, from coordinate 1,143 downwards.
TCTGAAGACAACAACTCTCCCTCACTAACTGACTCTTGCAACTCTTGGAACTTTTTCTCAATGAGTGACTATCCCCGACCCCCGACTCTCACGAACTGACTCTTTTCTCTCACCCCTGGAACTACCTCGGAAGGAGCACTTAATCATCCCTTGCCCCATCTCTCAGGATCTTCGACAACTAACTGTATTTTGACCCAATCAGAACTCTTCTTCCCTCTTCGCGGACTACCCCCCTCTGAAGAGAAACCAATTACCTGCTAAACCCTTTTCTTTGCGACGAATCGGGCAACATTAGTTTCCTTATCAGACTACGCCCTCTCACGTTGGGATTTTCTTTGTTGGCTACTCGAGAGTTGGTACTACTGTAGTTTATTGGCAACCTTGACGAAAATTTGCCACCAAGCTGCCGAGCACCCTTTGCTAAGCCATTTGGCCATTTCTGCATTCTCGGAAAGATGTTCTTAAATAGGCCCATGTTAGCGACTTCTTTGTGTAGCGCCCGCCTATTGTTTGACCTGGCGCTCGACACGGGAAATAGTTGCCACAAATTTCGAATCATCTGTTCCCGGCAACCTTCGTCTCTCATTTAATCAAACAAATCCGTTTTTGATAAGAACCTAATTTGCATGAATTGCGTAACCTATCTTCATATCGTCACAGTATATTACATATTGTAATGGTAATTATTATTGCCATCGCGTCGTTTATTTTAATGAAGCACTCGAAGATTATGCATTATTATGTTTTCCTGGGACTCGAAGGGGTTAACCATGTGGCCACGGCAATTGCACAACCAGAAAGCTAGAGACCCATGAATGGAAGTAAGAACGGGAGGGAATAACCTCTATGGTAATAATGTGTTACAACGTTGATGGCTAGCGGGGTGTGGACATTAGTGTCCTCGAGTGGCAGACAGATCTGAGCTCAGTTGCCTCTCGATTTTTTGGCAAGTGTTACCTATATCGCACATAAGAGATTGCTTTCCGATGCCATGTATTTTATTATTATTATTATTACTGAGGTGGTTCCTGGTTGGCCCCCGCACTTCGACCTGTTGGTCCTTTGTGCCCTCCTTATCCCGCACTACAGCAGTTCTGTGTCTTTGACAAAGTCCAGAAGCTGCTTGTAATGCGCTCTCTTGAT
>JAWQRP010006131.1:0-10043 GCA_033557875.1 Quadriops clusia | reverse complement strand
CATGTTCACTAAAAATTTATGCAGCAGTAATGTATATAGCAGCGAACAGAAGAACATAGTAGTAGTAGAGATATTTTCATATTTTTTGAATTTGAGATTAATTTAAATTGAAATGAATTTAATATTAGTATTATTCTTTGTTTTTAATAATTATAAATTTTTAATTGTAAAAATCATTATAAAATTTTCATGTTGCATAAACATTCTGCAGATACGTACACCCAACGTTAGTCTTACATTGATCGTTAGAGTAATCGTACGTACGTACGTTACGACGGTAATTATGTTTGTTGATTTTATATAAATTATTTGATCTTGTTCTTATAAAACACTAGTACACACAATTTTTTACAGAAATATGGTTAACCTTGACCCAGAAGAAGTTAAAACTTACTTCACTACGGCATAAAATTAAAGAATGAAAAATTTTTAAAATTTAAACGATAAAATAATTAACATTTTGGAATCGTGTTACATATGTGTCCTTTTATTGCGTATATACTTTGTATGTTGTGCTAAAGAAATAGAAGAAAAATAGAAAATCTTCAAACTGTAGGTATCACAACCACGAAAGGTCGGGAAAGTAAAATGCTGTTTTAATTTAATAATCCATGACCTATTAAAAAACGTAATTTATTAATTGTAAAGTTTGTTATAGTAATTATTTTTTTATCTACTGTTTTATTTATTTACTTTTAACTGTATTCTACTTACTTTAAGTGTATTCTTTAAAAAAGGATGTCTGACAGTGGATAGACGAACAAAAGGCAATGAAAGAATTCTCTGATCGTTAGGAACTTTTCAAATACTTTTTGTATTTTATTAAATTAGATTCCATATATTGAAATTCAATGCGAGACTCCTGTACATTCGCGTACACGTGTCGAAAGGCCGTAACACTAAAACAATATGGATTACACACGTCAAATGAAAGTGCGAATACAGATCTGGCTTTTACGGTCACTTGTAACAGAAATCGTCATAAAACTATATGATTGCCGAATGGAGGCGCCATAGTGGAGGATATTGATGCAGTCGAAAACATAAGTCATACATTTAAACGATCGTTTTATGTGCTGCAAAATGGGAAAACCGTGTTAATCCTGCGCTTTGTTCAAAATATGCAGTTAACCCCGGGGCCGAACTCGTTCTCAAATGTTCTATTGTTTTCCTGAAATACTTATAAATGCACGTTCATTTCAATTGTGATGATTAAGTGCTAACGTGTTTAGAATAAATTCGATAATTGCCTTCGATCTGACGACGGCTGTACTTGCGGTTGTAAAATTTAACTAGTTTGTGGAATAAATAATTCGGAGAATAAATAATTAAAATGACTAATTCGCAGAAAAAATAATGAAAATAAATTATTAGGGTAAAAATTAGAATAAATAAAATAAATAATTAGAATAAATAAAATAAATAATTAAACTAAATAATTTTAGTGTAAATAATGATTTACAGTGATGTGTAAATACGTACATGAATGATACGATATCAAGTTTGCGAGTAGACCTATTCAAGCAAGCACGGGTAACGAGCGAGTTTGCGAGCCAAACGTTCGGTGGCCTTGCCTTAGGCGATGTGCCCGGTGTAGTTGACTTTCTTGCGTCATTATGCGAACAAAGTAGACCGGTTTGTTATAGATAAATTGTTATCTTTGTCGTGACACATATCTGTATAGCTCCTGGGGTTACTACACACGGTTATTAATTAAGTTTTTATAGTGGCTAGTTCTCAATTAGCGCCAATTTAAAGTAGGCTAAGAATGAACTGGTTTTGCTATGGTCGGGCATGCGTGGCACACACCGTGCATCGCCACTAAATTAGGAATTTGCCACAGAGCTCGTAAGCCTAGAAGGCGCTAGCCGTATGTCTCCTTAGGTTTGACTATACCTTTACACAATACAGGGTGGGAAAAAGTGGACCATTTGCATTTTTTTATTGTTCGTTTTAGGACACATTCAATTAATGTTTATTTTTAAAATCAATGTTAAACCCAGATTTTTTTTGGTGGTGAAATCGAAAAGCTTCAAAGCATTTTATTTCGGGCTCAGAGGTACGTACTTAGATCCAAGCCATCCAGTGCATATAAAAGTTTGCATCTCGAACCGTAATTGACAAAACCATTACTTAGTCGCGGCCCTATTGATTCTATTTTTGTTTTTCGTACTCCAGGACTACTCGGGTAAATCGGAAAAGAGCAATCTGTCTTAATTGAGACCGGCCTGAATGCGATCCATTTCTAAGACCGCTCGAAGTTGGCTTTCAGGGGTAAAAAATAAAACTAATCAATCCCGCCGTGGACGGGTGCATTGTTCATAACGCATTTGAAGGCCCTTAAAATTCAATTTTTAATGGTTTGTGCTCGCTATTCCCGAGTATACAGCCCGTATTTTATAAAGTTGCCAATTGTTTTCAATTTTCTCTCAATCGCCCGTCATTGGCAGGTACTATAAGATGACCCGAAGAGCGATTGTAAATCTTGCTGCACAGATGAATCGTAGGAAAAAAGATGAATGGCAGTAGGAAACTGTTTACTATGTTTCCACAGTAAGTTGAAAACGAACTAGTACGTTCTCATATTCCGTACGGTATCGTCGATTTTCAAACCTTTATATGACCAATATTGAATCGCTATTAAATAATGGTATTTATATTTTATACACATATCATCGTCATTAATTTATGTAAAACACTTTAAAATATTTTCCAACTCTAACATTAAACATAATAATTTAAAATTAACTTTAAGGTATCTTCTACGCAAACACAGTTTTGTTAGTTTTGTGTACTACTTTTTAAGAAACATTATAGAAATAAGGAACTGCAATCAAATAATTGTGTCGTGATTGAAATGGCCTTTCTTTCAAAAATTTTGCAATGTGCAGTAGGGTCATTGTAATACTTTTTGCGTCTTTTTCACCTGACCCTCATAAAATTTAAGAAATGAAAAAAAGCGAACATGTATAAGAGGTGAAAAGATGTGGAAGTGAACATGTGTTGGAGTAGTTCACAACATGAATTTCCTATTTGAATCCAAGGCGAGTTCAGCAAAATCTGAGATCTAACCGATGCGACGCAAGCGGTTACAAATATCTACTGTTGTTTCGTTGTGTTGTTTGATAACCTTGCGTATAAAACAACAAAAATGAGAGACAAAAGGAATTTTTGACGGACAGAAGAAGTTGAAATGTTTCCCTTTGTAGTAAAAGAGAAATATATTATTGGACCAGCTAATTAATAAAATTATTCAATTGCATATCAACATTGGTCAAATATGGTTTAGAAAGTAAACTTACAAGCAGACAGTAGTACCACCGTACGGAATATGGGATCGCACTCAGTTCCTTTTCAATTTACCATGGAATCGTAGTCAAAACTTGTCCCATCTGTTTTCTATTTGTGCAGCAAAATTTATGAAAACTCTGTCGGACCATCTTCTAGTACCTGTCACCTGCCAATGACAGGCGATCCCGCGTTAACGACCCTAAAAGTTGAGTCTCCATCCAACTGGCAACTTTATAAAAATACAGACTGCAGAAACAACAGCAGCCAAAGTTTCAGTTTTGTTTGACTCCATTTTTTTCTCCCTCTCTTCTTTTTGTTTCTTCGTTGTTTCCGTCTTTATCCCTCCGTTGGGCGACAAGAAAAAAGAACAGGAAAAAAGAAAAACGGGTGCGGTGCAGACACGTAGCAAAATGTGCTCTTGGCAATTAGATCGTGTAGCTGATAAACTAACTGCAGACAAGGAATGGGCGCTGTTGGTTGCAGTTTATGAAGGGTGTAGGGGGTTGAGTCGAGCCAGCGAGTTGGAGGTGGAACACAATGCGTCATATGCTACACATATCAATGAGGCATTATAATGCAGGCTCTGGGAGAGGGCATATTTCCTCTCCCGCGGCTCTAAATGCGTGACAAGTGCAGGGACACAAACTTGGAATAACTCGGGAATATCGGGAAAAAGAGGAAGGCGAGCTGAGTTTGTCGTACGTATGCGTAGGCCCATTGTTAAAATTTGCATTCTATGGCCGGTAGTTATGCTAGAATAGAACACATTTACATATTTCTATATATGTATGAAAATATGTTAAATATTTAAGGAAAAACTTACTTAAGCATTTCTACCCCTTAATAAGGGCGTGGGCGTGTGGAGTTGAGTTAGTTACTCTATTAGTTCTTTGAGTAGTTGTAGTTCTTTACATCTCAATCTATTTTGCACGACTTGTTTTGTTTCTTCTCACTTTACTCCTCTTTTCGTCTCCACACTTGTTATGTACTCCAAAGACATCCATCATATTGTTTTTTCCTACTTATCCTGATTTGCTTAACTTTACTTAGGTGACCTTTCCACGTGTCCATACCATCTCAATTGTATCCGTGTTGGACATCCCTTTTATTTTAAAATTGATCCTTTCGTTCTGGAAATTTAGTTTTAAAGGTTCAGTTCACTAGATCTAATTCTGAAAGTATAGTCCTAACAAATGGAAGAAAATCAAATCTGAAACTGTTTGGACGATAGCAATGTAGTTTTGTACAATATAATTCGATATAAGATATTCTATTTTACATCTTGGAAGTCTTTTGTTTTGACCTCCTACAATTTCATACTTGATCAATTTTCAGAGAGGTTTAATGCTACATACCGGAGTTTATTTGTATATTTTCATGTAATCGCTATTAACATCTTATCTTAATTGACCTCGATACTTTATAAAACGTATTACTACAGAAACTGTTACATTTCATTTTTAATATCATAACACTCCATAAACAGAAATCAAATATAATAAAACTTTGTGAAATACAAAAATGGTGTCATAGTACCTCTTGTTCAATTTCTTTGTGCGATATCTTTTATTACGTCGTTCATTATATTTTTAAGTTTTTCTGTGGGTGCCTCTAAGAGACATGCTTTCGTAATGTCTGATATATCTTTATCACGTCTGCTATGACCTTATCATGTGCAGCTGTTTTTCCTAATCTTAAATTTCAGATTTCTTCTTTTGATTCCTCTGCCTCTATTTCCTCTGGTTGTATCAATCCTTTTATCTGTTCTGGCGTTATATGTCAATGTAGCGACGTGTCACTTTCCTCGATGATATTTCCCATTTTATCTTTTACATTTCTTATTGTCCCTACTTCCTTCTGCCCTCACGCCGAAATATTTCAGGCGATTTATTAGAAAAAATTAGTCCAAATATAAATAACTACCATTTCAATAAATAACTACATAAATAATTATCTACATCAATAAATATCTACATCAATAAATAACAACATAAATAAATATCAACAAAAAGAAATAACTACTAAAATAAATAAATTCATCCCTAAATAGACAAGTAAATAAATAGGCGCTATGTACTCGTGGGAGTTAATTAAAAAAACACGAGCTATAAAATATGGGGAAAATATTAGAGCACGTGTGCATGCATGTCAGCCAGCCGCAGAGCAGCGTCACGTTTCGAAATTTAATGCATTTCCTGGCGTTTATTAGTTCTTTAAAATGGATTCCGAATGGATATTTTCACAGTTTTAATTAATAAAATATAAATGGGCTGATTTGGTCAATAAAACCATCCTGAAATTGCTTTATTAATAAACAGCGAACTCCCGGCGGCAGTCCGTTTCAACAATAAAAACTAAACAAAATCGCATTCCCTAGTACGCTTTCGGAATACCTTCCTGCGTCACTTTTATTGCCGATGAAAATGAAAATATTTTTCCAACGCTTGGAATTAAAAACTGAAGTCTCTTCCTGTTGCGCGTACACTTACTAATAAGCAATTTCACCTTGAAATAAAAAAAAACAGTAGTCAAAATAAATGGGGTTTATAAAGAGTGCGATAAATAGAAAAAAAAGAACAAAAATTGAATACATCCTATAAGTAGAATGAGTGCAAAAAAAGAACGAATAATTCTATAAATAGAATGAATGCCATATCCTAGAATAAATGCCATATCCTAGAATAAATGCCATAAATAAAATAAATACACGGAATAAGTAAAATAAAAGGCTACCTCCGAATTCCCCAAAAGCAATCTCGCCCTATTCGCGATCGATACTCGGTGTAAGTATAATGTGTTTAGAAAATTTAAAATTTTAAACCGAAACGCCAACACGCATTTGTATTCGGAAAATAAACACACTTCAAAAGAAAATATAAAAAGTAATTCCGGGTCCGCGGAACTCGCGGCGCTTTTCCCGGCTAAATCTCCGAATTGGGGAAAGTGAAGGGGAAGAATTGCGAGGGGGTTGGCTGGGTCGCAGGTATTGCCTGAACAGAAATCAAAAGTGCCGCTCCGTTTCGGTGAACACTAAATTTAATAAGTAGATGTTTACCAGACTGTTAATGATACGGATTAAATTCTCTATGTGTGCAATCAAGGTTGGCAACGCTGCTTGGCTGGAATCAGAAGGGCGAGGGAAGGGGAAGGTGACAAAGGGGTTATTAACAATAAAATTGCATGTAGTCGTATACTATTTCTGAGATAAGAATGTCATGATATCGCCCTTGGTTAAACATGCACCAGACAACTCACTACATTCAACTGTATGAAGATCTTAGAAAAAAGTGATAATAATAATAATACTGTAAAATGTTCTTAATCTTATTATTATTCTTTAGTTCCTACTGTTAGTTCTTGGGTACGTTGTCACATATCATTTTAATGTCTTTTACAAATCGCTTTTTTTTAAATAGTTGTTTGTTGTGATATTTTTTCCCAGAAATACTCAATAGTTTCGCCGATTAGTAATTTAGGAATGCTAGTGTATACTACGAACATATCAATAGATAACATATGTGTAATATTAGGAACATCTTTCACATAATTTCTGAACTCTCATGAGTCTCTAATGGAATATTTCCGTTTCATTTACTACTTTGCTTGATATATTTACTAAAATGTTAATGAATTATAATATGATGCTTGTAGGGAACACGCGAGTTGCCTAAGAGGAATTTTATTTTTATGCAATTTAGGTGATCCGTAAATGCTTGGAAGATAGCATTATGACTAATCAAATGGGAGTGTGTGATGCTATCTAAGTGTATTGTTTATCTTTTCATTCTTTCTTTAGTTTATTGTTTTAATATCTATATTATAATAGGGATTTAATTTAAAACAATGTAATTTTATATAATGAATTTGACAGTGAATTTCCCCGTGTATAACTCAAACTGTTTTTAAATGAATTTCTCTGCGCGGATTAAGATTTTCCGGACGCTAAATTGAATGCAGACATTACGAGCGAGTCATTTTTTTAATTTATTACGGACAAGGGAAGGCAAGGCAGATATATTTCCTCCTAATATCCTTAAAACGATATTTATGTCAGTTTATAATAACCTAATTTCATTTTATTGATGTTTTTATTAGGGCTGTAGGGTTTAAATTATATGGGGCTTTGAGACATTAAACGATTCAGTGATTTGGCTCCCTTTTTCCGTACCGTCTTAAAATAATTTGCGAACGTTGGTAAATGTAAAGAACAATATAAAAATAGAAAATTAGCAAGCTTTGAAGTTATCAGAAAAAAAATTAAATAGATATTTAAACATGTATTATAATATATTATATTAAATATGCAGAAAGTGCCCAATTTTTCTTTGGGAGCACGTGTTAACCCCTGTTTGTTTCATGTGTTGAGGTCAATCCGCGATATAATCTAATTAATTTCCTAGGGCGCAAACTCAATTTGTTCCTTACTTTATTTTCCGCCTGGCAAGCACCGAGTAGCACAGATCAAACCGTGCATTGCCATTTCCTTTAATAAATGAAGTTTCGACGAGTTAGTCTCAGGTATCGCGAAGCAATAATTGCCTTTATCCGCCAGCCGACGTATTTTAATGCGGCAAGAATCGCGTTTGCCAAGATTCCTGCCAGTTTGAAATTTATAGCGGATGTGCTCGTGGAAAACATTGTTTTGTTCGATAAGTCTCTATCTGACGGGCGCAACCTTAAATCATAGACTAAAGATACTTTCAAATACAACTTGGTGCAACATCCCCTTAAAAGCCAACAAGAGCATGTGACTTTTATGGTTGTTAACAAAAAGTATTCATGGTTTCAGTAAACGTATATTGATCTAAACAACAACTTAAAAATTACATACTAATGTAACTGTATGCATTTAAAAACACACCCCTCCTGTATGTCTAAATCCTGAAACAATAAAAGATAGAACTAGGATTTTTTAATCGCAGGAAATAAAGGTAACATTATTAAATATGCCTATAATCTTTCTTTAAATATAATACCTTGTTGTCACAAAACTTTGTTTCTCTTATAAAAATAATATACCAGGAATTGCATAAGTAGAACATCGGACAATTTTATATAATTCTTTTGGATTCTCTTACATTGAAAGCTATACTACTGTCTATCGAAATAACAAGTTGTAAAGTATTTTACATATAAAACCAGAGGATTGTGTATTTTATCTAGTTGATGTATTAAAAGAAACATTAGAAAATTAATTACCTTCTTTACAACATATTATCAATAATTTCTTGTTGTACACTAAAATTTAGTTCAATTCATTAAAATATTATGAAATCAAAATTAATACAAACTCCTGCCCAACAAAAATTCTCAAAAAACGAAAGTCGTGAAATAAAGTGCTTTTCAATGCTTTTAAAGACAAACCCGAAACGGACAGAAGCCACCCCTGAAGTACCCTCCATCTTTGTTTTTAAAGTTCAAACGGAAAGAAAAACGTGTGCACGAAATGATTTATAGATAAATACCTCTACGTGTAAAACACATGTTTCTTCGCCTTCGATCTCTCGCCGATGATTTATAGGCCGACCAGTTATTTCTATAATTTGTTTTTAATAATATCCTGTCGCAATTTAAAAACCGATTAATACATCCCATTTAAAATTTTAATATATCGGCCTGCCCACGTCGAGGTCGTTTAAAATAAATTTTCGGGAAAAATTTATTTGGTCTACCTGTACGTAGGTTATATGGATATGGATAAACGGGAACGTTTAAGAGGTGAAAGAATACTTCCATTGGCGAAAGCGAGCGCCGCGCGAAGGAGAGAGTGTGAATAATGCCTGTTAATTACAAAAGATAAACAATTAACTGCTACACCTGTTACAAATGTTTAAAAGGTCGTTATAATTTACAAGAGTTGCGAAATTGCGCGAATTTTACGGGGGCTAATTAATTTAGCGACGAGGGCGTGTGCGGGAACAAGTATTATTTTTGCAAGCAGCCCTCGTGATTAATTCGTGAATTTGGAAAGACGGTTGAGGTTGCGTTCATTCAGTGAGGATTTAAATTATTATTTGGGCGTGTGAATGCAGCACATCCGTTGAACTATCGGTGTCTTATTATAGTATTTATTAATTATTTATGTTTAAATATTAGCGCTCACAAATATATAACCTACTTATACTGTTGTTTCGTTGTGTTGTTTGATAACCTTCTTTATAAAACAACTAAAATGAGAGACAGAAGAGACTTTATCGGACAGAAGAAGTCGGAATGCTTGTCTTTATAATGAAAGAGAGAAACATTATTCGATCAGTTGATCAGTAATTACAATTCAATATTGGTCACATGCGGTTTTAAAAATTAACTTACATGAAAACGATACCGAACGGAATATGGGATCGTACTCAGTTTGTTTTCAATTTATCATAGAATAGTAATAAATATCTTGCCTACTGACATTCATTTGTTTTCTACGAGAAGCGACATTTTTTATGTTACACATTCATTAGAGCAGCCAGTAACACATGGGTGGAAAAGTCCCGGGCCTAACACATAGATGGCGCTAGTCTTATTGCATTCACAGTTTTTTCAGTTAGTACTAACTTTCAAAAGAAAGCTGTTAAAATTTCATGATATTCTACTCATAAGTTTGTGAGTTATTGTGCTAAGAGTGACACTACTTTTGTTATTTTCCAAACAATGGATCAAACACAATTTCGTGTTTTAATTTTACACTGCTTCTTGATGGGAAAAAATACCGTTCAAGCGAAGCAATTGCTTGAAAAGTGTTATCCGGGCTCTGCTCCATC
>JAWQRP010006130.1:0-10045 GCA_033557875.1 Quadriops clusia | reverse complement strand
GTTTTAAAATGACCACTTCAATTAAAAAAAATTCGGCACTTTGTCGGCAATTTACCTCCTCTTACAATTAGATCAACAAAAGAAACCGCATCATAACAATTTACCTGCTTTTTACATAAAAAACGTTGTTAATTCTTTTTTTCATTTAGTTACAATCTTTCAAATCTCGTGGAAGTTTGTGTGATCTTGCAATTGTTGACCGTTAGTTTATGTTTTCGTTATTATTGTTGTTAATTTAACTTTATTGTTAGTGTTCAAATATGGTTTTCCATACAAAATTAAAACAGGGCTGTATTTTGTCAAGATAAAGCAAGGAAATTGTGTCCAATATTTTGAAATTTTTTACTGAAGAAAGCCTCAAACTTAAAGAAGCTGACGTTAGTCCGGAGAATTTTATTGTTTCCCCTACTAAAATTGTCGAAATAGTCGCGAAAGCAACGGGATTAAGCCAGTCGTCGATAAAACGAATAAAAAAAGAACAAAGACTCATTAATAGAGGAGATCAATTGTAGTTTAACTACAATAAAACAAGAAAAAAAGAAAAACTGGAGCTGGACGATCTCGATGTGGCAGCATTAAGACGCACAATTTATAATTTTTTTTGTCACTGAAAAACTTGCACCTGCTTTAAAGAGGATACATAGAAAATTTTCTGATGACACTGGCTTCAGAGGAAGCAGAGAAACATTAAGGAAAGTACTACATAAAATTAATTTTAGGTGGAAAAAAGTGAAGCAGAATAGGTTACAATTAATTGAAAGGTGGGATATAAGGTGTGCAATAGTCGAGTATTTGCGAAAAATTAAAAAAATTCGTGAAAAAGGTCGGAATATTGTTTTTTTCTGACGAAACATATTTACATTGTAATCATATGCAGGAAAAAATTGGGATGATTCATCTGGACAAATGAAAATTCAATCACCAGTTGGAAAAGCACCCAGACTGATAATAACGCATGCAGGAGGAGAACCAGGATTTGTTAATGGCGTGAAACTGAAATTTAAATCAAAAACCGTAAACGGTGATTACCATGGGGAAATGAATTACACTAAGTATAAGAAGTGGATGGAAAATATGTTAATTCCCAATATACCTCCGGGTAGTGTTGTTGTCCTTGATAATGCGAGCTATAACAACGTATGTAAAGAAAAAATGCCTACGTCAAATAGTAGGAAAGAAGTAATGGTCCAATGGCTTTCAGACAAAAATATTTCGTTTCCTCCTGGACTCTGTAATTGGGAACTTTATAAAATCATAACTCAGAATAAGCCTTTTCATAAAGTCTATAAAATTGATGATCTTTTATTGGCCAGAGGTCACATTCTTCTTAGATTACCGCCGTATCATCCCGATCTTAATCCAATTGAGATTTTACCTAGTTTAACTATTAGATTGCAAGTATTAAATATCTGAGTGAAGAAAAGCAAGGTATCTAACATAAATAAAACTCAGAATGTTATGGACACATTAATGGGAGAAATATGCAGATGCATCGTATTCAAGTACGAAATGTGAGAAAAAAAGTTTTTCAAGTTGCTTGTAATCAAATTGGGCAATTTCACATCGGACAAAAAAATATTTCTCACAAAGAACTCACAATGATTAAGTATGTACTAGGATAAATTTACATTTATCTTTAAACAATAGAAATGAGAAACTGCAATCGAATAATTGAGGCCTATATCCATTTGCAAAATAAATGAAGATAGATCCTGTTGCTAAGAATATGTATAGCAAAAGGGTATATCTCCATTTATTTTGCAAATGGATATGGGCACTTTTGCCGCGGAACGCCTGAATTGTTGTAATTGAGCTGGTAATAATTTTCTTTTAAAAGTTTTACAATGTACAACCAGTTTGATGTCGTAACACTTTCTTGTCTCATTTTTCCCTGACCGCCATATAAAATAAAAGATCTCGTCGGTAAATTTGGGTATACGAAATTACATCTACAATTTAGCAACCCATAACACATTTATTTATAAACGAATTTTAATGATTGCCGATTTAAAAGATAGATATTGAAAATATCTTTTGTTTGTCAGATCGATTTTATAAAATATTATTTAATAATAAAAAAAATCCGTGAAATATGTGACAGAAATGTTGCCAGTGCAGTCTTGAAAAAACTAGGTTTTTATAGTACTTAGATTTATGTTATAAGAATTAAGTAAATGAAAGATAATGAATTGACGTTTGCAAGGAGTGTAGAATCTTATTTCTGTGAACAGTCGCAGACTTTTTGTTATAAACGTCAAGCGGCAAACCTTTAGGACAGTGTATATAATAAAAAGTCCCCGACCGTACTTCTCTCGCCCGTCTGTTTTTTATGTCTACATCAAGATTTATGACACCCTGCCATTGACCAACGAACACGTTTAAATCTATAGAATTTTGTGTCCACCCTCTGGCAATTCGATAAAAAATCACCCTGTATACTTACAGACAATATCCGCTCCTCATTATCGATGAAAACCTTTCCCAATTTCTATGAACACCATGAGTACCTAGTCTTTGTATTATTACATTCTATTAGATTAAATATTTCTATAGTTTTTCCAGTTTATCCCTTAGTCGTTTTTTTGTAATATTCCCAAGGTTATACGTCTATAGTTTGAACAGATTTAGCTACCTTCTTATAAATTGGTGCGACGGATTCTAGCTTAGTGGGTTTTTCTTATTGTCCCTTCGATTTATGTTCTTGCTCATTCTTCTCAAGTTATTTTGTTCTGATTTGAAAGACTTGCTTACTTCAAAAATCGTTACAGATTTGAAATAAATTAAGGTTTTAAATTTTACGTTTCGTTCCTTTTTTATATTTCATACAACCGAGCTACGTACTTAATATACACGCTAATACAATTGACGTCAAAACTTATATAACGATAATTTCTGTTGAAGCAAAACCGAGGAAACACTAATTTGGGAAATTTTAAAATAAATCGAACATTATTTAATACGACGATAAGTTTGATTTAATACACATTTTTCAATAAATTAGATTATGAAAGTTGCAGAAATTGGCCAAATAAAACAAGGTTTGTCGCGCTGTGTACGTAACAATTATTCGCTCCAATTATCCTCGTGCGCAATAATTATGTGTAAAAACTTTTTTGTATTGTTTAAGTAAGGTAGTGAACAAAGAAATTTTTCACATATTAACTCAAATTATTACAAAATTTCGTTCTATAATTTTTACACGAGTAGCAAGTTTATTATGAACAATAATAACAAGATATAGAGAGTTCTATATCATTGACACAATTCCGTATTGGAGCAGTTTCAAAACATCCAATGATAAAAGATAAGTATTTTACACATTCCACTACTAGATCATTTTTATATGTATTTTGAAAGTTATATATAGAAGGATACAATAAAAATGAGAGCAAGTGCCCGTTAAAAAAAAATTTCTAGAACATAAAAAATGCGTTTTACACAATGCACAAACCAACTAAACTTCTGTTGCCAAGACTACAGGAAAGTAAGTTTATTGTATCCTGCCTAAGGTTAGGTACTCAGCAGGTGTAGTACAAGAAAAAGAAGATAAAAACAATCGTTAAAAGTCAGTTTTTCTTACTGAAATTTAAGACCATGTCTAGTACGAACACGAACACAGAACTCTTAGCGATCATCAAAGAGGAAGTCTTCGAGGATGAGCGGTGCGACATCCCCAAGATTAAGGAGGAAATCAAAGAGGACTTCATTGAAATAGTGGACCAAATCCCAAGTTGCCCAAACACCGGACTTCAATGTCCCTTCTGTGACAAGTTGTTTCCTGTAGAGTTGGATTTTAAGGTTCACATGGAAAAATGCATCAAAGACAACAAGAACGAGCTACTCGAAAGTGAGCTAAAAGACGAACATTCCAATCTGGTATTCTTGTCAGCCACAGCATCTCTCAGGGAGAAGGTTCAAGAAGAAAATGTTTCAAGTGAACCGAAAAAACAAAGGCCACCTAAGAACAAGCCATACGTGTGCCAAACCTGCCAGAAACCTTTCGCAAAAAATAAATACCTGAAACAACACCAGCGGACGCACAGCGGGAACATTCAGTACTCGTGCACGATTTGTAAGGAGAATTTCACCAAGAACAAGGACCTCAAGCAGCACTTGAAGGTCCACAACGATGAAAAGCCTCATTCTTGCAAAATCTGCCAGAAAGCCTTCACCACGCACGCTTACTTAAAGCTGCACCTGAGGACCCACAGTGGACAAAATTTGCACACGTGCAAAATTTGCCAGAGGTCCTTCATCAGGAGCGCCCACCTATACCAACACTTCCTTACCCATAGCGGGGAAAAACCGTATAGCTGCAAGGTTTGCCAGAGGAAGTTTTCGCAGAAAGGCATCTTGACGAGGCACGTGAAGATTCACACAGGTCTAAAACCGTTTGCTTGCAACATTTGCGAGAAGAAATTCGCTTACAACAAGAGACTTAATGACCACCTGAGGGTGCACTACGGGAAAAAGCAATACTTTTGCTCTATTTGCCAGGAGAACTTTTCCATGAAAAAGGACATGATTAACCATTTAGTTAAAAATCACAATCAGTAATCATATGTAAACATATACGATTTTAGTAATTTAGCAATTCATATACGAGGCTTTTTGGCGAGAACAAAAGTGTTCCATTCTAAGATGACCAAGTATTTTGGGATTGAGTGTTATGCAGGATTTTACTTACATGTAAGTGAATGGCACAATTTTTATTGTTTGTTAGATAGCGTAAATTCTCGTGTTGTGCCAAATACGATTAGCTACAACTTTATCGAATGTAATAAAAGCAAAAGCCCAGAGCAATAAAACTCACTTTAACCGCTTCTGACCGAAAGGGGTTGCCGTTTTATTTAGTATTTTGGCTTGAATCCTTGCATTTAGGAAGAAGTTTGCGATTACTGCAAACATATTAAGTTTAAATTTCAAGGAAAGCTATTATTATTATTATTATTATTATTATTATTATTAATAGAAAATAGAATAGTATTTCCTTTTAATAAAAGCGGATGTATTTGGTTTATTTACATTTTTCGACTATCGGATGACCACAAAAACATTGAAGGATGTGGCCGTGCCCTGATATGATTCTAGTTTTAATTCATTGTTGTAATTAAATTTATAAAAAATAAAGTCGCTTCCTTCCTCTTAGTCGCCTGTTATCGACATCCGTTCTTTCGACCCAGACCATTTAAGAGGTAGCATTGTTATCGCAACTCATTCGGGGACACGCGGGGCCATTTCTAGATACCCAGGACTAATGAAGTGCACATATCGTCAGATCTGCGACTTATCGGATGAAATATGAAGTCCTCTTAAAGAATACCGAGCTCTTTGATATCAAAGCGTTTGATTTAAAAAATGTGCGCCCTATCGCATTGTCGCTCTTAAAGTATTGCCACTATTGCGGCCAGTATGAAACATGTTGCATAATTAGTAGGGGCTCATTAACATACTTTCATTTGGTATGGAGTTACGCAGGATTAGGTTTCAGTCGATTTAATTAAAGATTTTGTAGATCGCTTCGGAGATTATATCTTTAACATTTGTGTTTCACATTGTAAGGGTACCTTTTAAATGTGTATTTATAAATACATCTATCTATTATAGGTAGTTGCAATATATTCTCGGCATAAAAATAAAAATAAACTTCTTAAAATAGGTACATCAGAAATAATAATTTTTGTTGTTCATGGAGAATTCGGCGTGTATTTGTTTCGGAAATGTTGGACATCACTGTTAGTCTATCTTCTTTCAAATGGCGATCTGATAATACCATTTCTTCAATAATTGAAATCTGATACGTTATTACTGAATTGGCCGACCGAAACGCTTATCTTCAAAACTTTGTTACATTGGCATCTGAAGAAGATAAATGATCATAAAATGAATTTTAACCTTTCTTAAATAGAATACAATATTAGACAAATTATTATTATTATTATCATTATTATCGTTGAGGTGGTTCCTGGTTGGCCCCTGCACTTCGCCCTATTGGTCCTTTGTGCCCTCCTTATCCCGCTCTACAGCAGTTCTGTGTCTTTGACAAAGTCCAGGAGCTGCTTGTAGTGCGCTTCCTTGATTACCTCTGGTTCGACCTTTGTCGATCCCAGGGTCCTGAGTCTGCTGGCAGTGAAAGCCTCGCAGTGACATAAAATGTGCAAGGAGGTTTCTTCTTCCTCCCCGCACCCTCTACACATTGGGTCTTCCTCGAGTCCCATAGTGTGTTTGTGCTTTTTGAGCTGACAGTGACCTGTTAGCAGACCTGTCAGTGTACGGACCTCTCCTTCACCGAGGTTTATGAGGGTTTTAGTCTTCTCCTTGGAGGGTTCCTCTAGCAGGACTTTTGCTTGCCTGTGCCCCGGAATGCTCCTCCAGTGGTTCTTGTACCACTTTCTTTGTGTGCACAGCATTTCGTTTTTGACTGTCTCCATAGAGACCCCCAAGGCTGGCTCCGGTCCAATTACGCCCATGTGGCTGCCTTGTTTAGCGAGTCGGTCTGCCTCCTCGTTAGCTTTAATGCCTGTATGGGCCGGGGCCCAAATCAGTTTCACAATGTTGCATGCGCAGTGCGTTCTGTCCCCCAACACAGTCCAAGACCAGGCTTCCGTTGGTTTCGCAGTCTGAGACCGCCTTAGGTGCAGCCTGGCTCTCAGTTACTACGGTGATACGTCTATTGTCATAGCCCCTCCCCAATAGCAACTGTGCGCAGGTGGTTATGCTGAAAATCTCAACTTGAAAGATGGTCGCGGTTCTGCCAAGTCCTATGGCAATGCCATGTCTGAGCTCGCCCGCTCCGTATATTCCTGTCCCTGTTCCTTCAGGGTTTTTCGACCCATCTGTGTAGAAGACAAGTCCATTGAGTCTAACCTCCTTGCGTTCCCATGACTCCCTAGTTGGGATATCTACCCCGTACGATTTGTCAATGGTGTACGTTTTGATTAATTTGTCAGGTGTCTTCGACAAAATGGTGCCCGATGTTTTCCAGGATGGTCGCATGGCCCCTCCTGTCATTCCCTTCTGTTCGGGTTGTTTTCAGCCTGTAGGCTGTCCCCAGTGCTCTCACCTTCACCATTATCTGCAATGGTGGGAAATCCAGGAGCACCTTCGTGGCTGTAGTCGGTGCTGTTGTCATCGCCCCTGTTATGCCTAGACACGCTAGTCTTTGAACCTATTCTAGTTTTGATCTACAATCTCTTTTGGTGTTGCGAGGCTACCACACCCGGCTTGCATGTAGTATGATCGGTGTGACCACACTATTGTAGATCCAGTGTGTTACCCTAGGATTTAGTCCCCATTTCTTTCCAAACATTCTTCTACAGGTCCATAGAGCCCTGGTAGCTTTATTTGTGGTCTTTTCCACATGTGCTTTGAAGATGAGTCTGGTGTCGAGTGTTACATCCAGATATTTCACCTCCTCTGTCACATCGAGAGGAACTCCAAAGAGTTTTATTTCTTTCCTGCCATACGGCTTGGTTTTCCTGGTGAATGCTACGAGGGAGGTTTTTGCCGGGTTGACGGTTAGACCCTCCCTTGCACACCAGTTCTCCACTATTAGAGAAATTAAGAAATACTTGAATTGAATACAAAACTTCTTCCGGTAAGTATAGAAAACAGTATATAAGAAAGCCGCTTTATTACAGTTGTTTATTTAATTCAAGAAATGAATTTCTCCATAGTCTCCAAGTAGAAAAGAAAACAAAATGAGAAAAAGTGTTATTAACTCACTATATTAAAATACTTACCTCAAGAATATGAAGTTTAAATTTGAGAAATCCAAGTTGTAAATTAATAGTAAAAACACTTACTTGAAGAACACATAGATTTCTGTCAAGTATTCGTTTGAGATAATTTTAAACTTGTTTCAAGAATATATTGTCTTGTGCATATATACAGAATGATCTATTCACAACTGGCCAGGGGGTCGAGACACAATTCTATAGGTTATAAGGTGGTCGTTCGTCAATGGCTGAGACTACAAAGCCCCTCGACAGAGAGTATTATAAATCTTGGGGAACAAATAGAAAACAAGCACGTAAGGGATAGAAAACCTGTCCCACAAGATTTCTGATACCCTCGGTCGAGGGGCTTTGTAGTCTCAGCCATTGACGAACGACCACCTTATAACCTATAGAATTGTGTCTCCACCCCCTGGCCAGTTGTGAATAGATCATTCTGTACAAAACCGCCATATTCTTGGCTAATGGCATATATATATTTTGTTGGTGCAAGACAATCTTTCTGTCCGTGTGCAAAAGGATTAAATTTACCTTAATTAATTTTACATATTTGAATGAGAAGGAAACTGTTCAGGCATCCGAGGAAGCTGCTGTACCGAGAAAAAACAGTTTCGTTTGCATTAACAGAATAATATCGGGAGAAATATTTTTGAGAAGACTGAAATAAAAGCACAATACATAGCCTCTTATTTACACAATTAATTTATCAGATGTACTATAAACCAAGCAACAATTTTGGTCGAGAATTCGTTTAAAAAGATCAATTTAGAGGTTAGTGACCTAAGCAATTTGGTTAGAGTTTACCATGAAATTACGTCGAAATGTCAACAGTGGGGAATAAAATAGAAGTAAATTTAACGTAATATCGAAGACTATAAAGGAAATTGGACTTCATAGTCAAAGTTAAATATCCCTGACATAAGTAAGATATTAGTAAATGTTAGGTAAACTTTAACCAATTAAGGTACAATTTACTTATTTCTTACTAATATACAACCTAAATACGACCAATTTTTAACTTATTTTTCCTTTTGCATATGGCGCATGAGCAGGCGTTCAACAGTTTACATCTTATCCAACAACTAGATAATATAATAAGTTCATATTGTGAAGGTATGAAGATAGGTTGCGCGATTCATGCAAATTAAGGCCTTATCAAAAAGGAGATTTGCCGGCGCAGATGTTTGCAAAATACTGGAAAGTATTTCCAGTTGTCAAGATGGTCAAACAAAAGGGCGAGCGTCCGGTCAAAACAATAAAGCATTGTGCCAACAAAGGCCTATTCAAAGAACATCTAGAGGAGGCAAAAGCAACCAAGGTCGCTCTAATGGATTGAAAGATGGACAAAACCGCTTCCGGGGTGCCATAAATCTACAAAAGTCCAGACGTGAGAGGGCGTGGTCGAGGAAAGGAACCAAAGCTGCCCCATTGGGCGCCAAGGGACAGGTGCTAAACGGTGGTTTGTTGCTCTTAAGCAGGCGGGAGGTCACGTGAAAGGAGTAACTCTGATTGGCTTAGGAAAACCAGTCAGTCATTAACAGGTAGGGGGTGAGTCCGTCCGGGGGGTTGATCGGGAGCAGCCTTCTTGCGGGCAGTCAGACAGACGGTCAGATAGTGAAGAGTCGGGCCGTGGAGGCAGTCAGATAGTCAGAGTTGAGGGGCAGACGCAAGAAGTCTTCTGAAGGTGGCGGTAGATCCGAGTGTTGGTGGTGGTTCAGAGTGAAAAGTTTTGTGGGTTGAGTTCATTGTGATAAGTTGTTCAGTGCCTTTGGGAATATCTTCAACACCATTCTTCTGGGAGTTGTGGATTCGTTGGCTGCCGTCTCCAGGCGTGGGGCACAATACAGGCTAAGAATATTTGTTTTCTTCTTTCTTTAGTTTTATACAATTCCGTAGTTAGAGAATAGGTGTCACTAGTTTGGTCTTCGTTAGTGGCGCAATACTTGGGCCCATGCGCTATCTTCGCGAGTGGTGCGTTGTTTTGTTTGGTTGGTTCTGATGAACTCCGCCAGAGGTGGCGATAGGGGGAGGATGATTCCGTTTGTCTCTCTCTCTCTCACACACACACACACACATCAATTATGGTCGACCAATAAACATAATAAGTCAATTTGACCAATAACATTTTGCAACAACAAAGTTTGGGCCCAATCAATTCAATGAATAATTACATAACGTATGGTATGTATAAATAGAAGCACTGTTCCTGACAGGGTTTTTTATTATACGGAAGGCGACCGGTTTCGTCTATTCAGACATCATCAGGCCTTTGTAGTCAATTAATCGTAGATGTAAACAACATTGACTAC
>JAWQRP010006129.1:0-10047 GCA_033557875.1 Quadriops clusia | reverse complement strand
TAAATATGCATGTGTATATATCAAAATTATTAAAAAATCACTCTGAATCCTAATGTGAATCTGTCTTATCTTGTCTAGTACAACTTAAAAATATGCGAGAAAGTCGAGTGGAGACCACTCCATATTTTTATCCTGGTAGCTATAGTATTGTGTCTATGCGACTGACGTTAATTCTTGATTTGACCACTTTATGCAGTTTTCTAAAGAAATTGGCAGCACAGTCGACCGGGAGTAAAGTGGCAAAAACTCGCAAGGGAATAAAGTAGATTACTAATTTTGCCGCTTATGTACTTTTTATGGCAAATGGCATCACTATCTAGCGGCAAATAATAACTCATAGGTGAATAGGAAGTAATGTTCTGTATTACAGATTACTTGTAGGTAAAAATTAGGTATGTAAAGTACGTATTACACCCGCTCGGGAGAAAAAATTGTTATTACTGCCATTAGTTTCCAATTCACTTAAGTTCCCTGAAAAAAGGAGGAATGTATAGAATTCGTTTCACACTCGATGTATAATTTAGTGACTGAATACAATGTAACCCTTTGCAAGTGAATCCAGACAATAAAACCCAAAGCCTAAGAGGAATTTTCTACTCTGTCAGTAATTCGAATTGCAAAACGAAATTTCCAATCTGCTGGTAGTACTTTGTCATGTTGTTTCTTAAATTAATTATGTTTTGCCGTGAAAGTGTAATAGGATTTGCAGGAGTATTGATCTTCGCATCCAAATCGTCGCCGAGCTTTCCGTGTTGATTGTAGTTATTCGAAATTTGCAAAAGGTCAAACCAAAATTATCATTATCATTCAATAAGTAATGAGTCAAACTATTGTTTTTCATTAAATTAACGCCACTGCCGCGTGGAAAACAACATAACATTGTAAATTCGAATAAATTGCGTTTAATTTAAATAGAAATTGGCAAGAACCTATTAACAATAACTGGGAGCTCCCCCGTTGGGACTAAAATTAAGTTGGCTTTGTGCATATGGGTGGTGTATAAAAGGGTTGAGATTGATGAACGGGAAGAAAAATTCCAAATTACTTTCTGGGGAGAATTAGCAACTGGATTTACTGTTGTGAGAGTAGTTTCGCTCATTTAATTGCAAGAGGCGGTATTTCCTCTGCCTCTTTAGATTCCAATTTGCAGGGTTGTATTTTATAGCTTTTAAATTTACGATTGGTTTTTCTTGCAAGCAAATTTCCCAATCTATATATGGCATCATTAATTTATTCAAAGAAAATATTCAAGTTCTAAGTAAAACTTTTATTATTCTGGGGTATTTTTAAACGGCACTCACTGTTATTCGGCGTCTGTAAAGTTTCCCCCTGATTGCATGCATATATAAACAGGTAATACTATATTTCATTGTTTTAAACTGTATGGCATGCTGAAAATCGTAAATGGCGGGAATTTATAAACGTCCTATTCGATCACGCGCCCGCATATACCTACCTAATATCGTTGTGCACATTGTTTTATACAAAGAACGTTCATTAATAAAACAAACAAAATCCCCTGGCTATTGTGTGGTTACCCTAGAATTCAATGATGGAATTCCACATCATAAAACACAGGACGTTAAATACTTTATGAAGGGTTACTATTTACACATCACTAAGTACTTATTTTACAAATTACTATATGCATATGCAAACTGTCCTAAATTAGGTGCACAAACACTATTGTAATGTTCTAAAAGTAAATAGACATTTTAGTTAGCGTAACTACATACACTTATCATCAGTTTAATGTATGTACTCATATATGCGATACGATAAATGTGCGAATACATCATCTGGTATAATAACAAAGAGAGTAATATTTGTTTGTTATTTTTGAATTTTACATAAGCTTATTTTTAAAAATGGGAAACGAATAATGTGAAGTATTATTTCATTAACTGATTGCAAAGTAGAGTGAACATGGAGAAAGATCGCCTGGGTGCAATAACATATATACGGATACGTATATTTGTCGGGTAAAGAATTTCGAAGCAACAGTACGTATCCTCAACAATGATTCGATGCAGCAAGGGTGCAGTTAGTGGAGTAACGATGTCAATCGTACATGGCTAGTTCAAGTCGTGCCAGAGGCAATTTGCCCTCTGGGGGATTGAGGAGACGCCCCCACAGTTGGCACAGCTCCATAGGCCCTCCGGTTCCCCCGTGCCTTTACGGTAATTTGGTTATGACAGCCATGAATGAATTGCTAATTATTCACGTAGTTCGCCGCACGACGATTTATAGCTTTTGATTTTTGCCTATCAATTTAAAAGACACGACTTAAGTTTCGCTGCAGACAACATTTCCTTCTTTTTATTCCAATAGCCCAGCTGATAGCGCGCTTGTTTGCTGTTTGTGAATTAAAGCGGCGATATTTTATTGTCAGAAATATTGCGCTCTAGAAATTTATGGTTTCGCTTATTTTGATGGGCCTAATTAGTATGCTTAGGCTTTGTGCTTTATTGCGTTCTCTACATCATTGTTGACCTATATTATCATCATCATTCGTTAGACAATACTCGTGGGTATGTGCGAGCTGCATGCTTGCATAGGTACCTATTATTTTAGTTTATTCAAATGAAATACGTACCTAGATACGTATCTGTAATTATCGGCTCGTTAATGGTACTATGTTTCAATAGAATTATATGCAATCTAACTCATATTAAGTTGTGGCAGGAAATGTGAAATAATTTTTCCCTATACTTATACATTTTTAAGAATATCAAATTT
Source organism: Quadriops clusia (assembly GCA_033557875.1). Classification (NCBI taxonomy): domain Eukaryota; kingdom Metazoa; phylum Arthropoda; class Insecta; order Coleoptera; family Hydrophilidae; genus Quadriops; species Quadriops clusia. The sequence goes on along the minus strand of JAWQRP010006129.1, from coordinate 7,308 downwards.
AAGAATTTTATACTTTTCTACGTTTACAATTCGAAGTTTAGCTTGTTCAATTAACGCCCCTCTATTTTATACTTTTCTCTAAATGGCTATAGCAATTCAAGGATAGTGTCTTTAACTATTTGAACTTGCACTTATAATGCAGAATGATTTAATGCAGCCTTAATGCACTCTCTACGTAATGTTGATTGCATTATGTGAACGTAGATTACAAATACAAGAAGTTTCCCAGTCAATATTGGACGTCACTTTTAACGCTGCGCGGCAATGTGAATGGCAACTGCTGCCTCATAAGCCAACGAATAATGTTGAGCAAATTAATTTGTCAACTCATTTAAGTGAAGCAAAACTTCGCTTTCTAGCAAGCGAATTGCGGCCTTTGCAATACGGTAAACCATGTATAATCCTGTTAACCTGCATGAGCATTTCTGTTGTATTAGATTGCGACTCGTATGTGCTGCATGGTTGATCAATTTTATGTGACAATCAAATTGTGATGGATGGCAATTTTATTGTACATAATCTCCTAATTTCATAAGCGATCAAGATATATTATTTTGAGAATATAACCAACTTGAATTAGAGAGAGTAACCCACGATTTACACAATAATAATACATTTTATTGCGCATACTTAAATTGTAAATAAAAGAATATATATACATAAACAGTATTAAGGTATTTTTTACACAATGTACACAAAATACCGTATATAGTAATAAGATGGTTAAATTTGATAGTATTTAAAGTTTTAATCAATTGCTATTTTTATACTTATAACACCATTTCATTTTGGACTACCTGTACTAATTAACCTACAATCCATGCAATACGAAGAAAAAACCACCCTGTGTTTAATTTTTCTAAAATTTCAAAAATGCAATATTCTCCATATCCAGTTTTTTTAACGGCGTTATAAGTCGCCGCCTTCGCGCGTGCAGCATTTAAAGAATGTCTTGAAAGCACTCTCGTTTTCAAAGTGATGCCTCCAGATCGGCTTATGCCGTTCACGTGTGCGCGTACATTTTCACGAGAACGCACAAGCACAGCATAAGAGCATTTCATATTCAAAGAACCAACAGGGAAGCACACGGATTTATCCCACAAACGGCGTTGTGCGGCAGATGACACGAGGCAGGACTTCTTCCTCATTTCCTATTCAACGCACATGGCGCTCGCATAGATGCCGAGATTTGATAAAACTATTTATGTATGCGTAGGTCATGTAATTATGTACTATAAAGACGTGAAGGGAGTCAGCGATTTTTAACTATAAACTTGAGGTAGGCAGTCGCCTTGCGCGCTAAAACACCTGAGTTATGCAAATTGCTCTAACATTAAATGTTTAGAGCTAGAAGCGATAAAACTGGGAAAATATAAAAATTACAGCTTGCACTAATAATAGTAAAACTCTGCGATAACGCTTCTTTTAATATAGGTATGCAGATTTATCGCATTACGAGTATACGGGTTGATACAAATTAAGTGTCCACATAGTGCAACTATGTTATTATTATGATAGATACAATTCCTTCAAATTAACAAACTAAATTTTTTTCCTTGGGGTAGATGAAAAATTCCTAATCCTTCCTTTTTAATGATTTTATTATGGACACTATAGTTTTGGTCGACTTACATCAGCCTTCTTCAGGTGCTTGGTCAAAACAAATAATAATTTAACATGTGAATACAAGAACTGTTTTAAAAGTTATCTTGAACATTAAGATTTAATACACAGGCACAAATTTAATTAAATGGTGATTCTAATTAATAGCGGATTACGCAACTTATATTTTTTCTTCATTTTGTTGAGCAGCGTAAACAATTCATGCAGTGCACCCACAATTACATATTTATTGTTAATACAAGAGGGATGTTTAAGGCGAAAATAACACTCCATAATTCACGGCGGCACCTGCCAGTGCTCGGAGTGCTCGTTTACATCATTTCCGTGAAAATTTACACCTGAGGTTTCGTCTGTCATAACTGGGGCTCATATCTGACAACAAATGTACAATGGAAAGTTATATTAAATGGTACCACTAAACCAACTTATCTCGCATGTTTCAGGACGGCTTCATGTGCTTTGTATATTTATACTGGCTGTAAATGCAAATGCTCTCCAAACTTTTCAATATTAAGTATTTTCCCAGAGCGACGAATAGTTCTGCCTGAGTAGAAATATGGTAATATCCCTTTATCTCCGGAATATTTAATATTTTACCCTCTAATAAATTATAATTTGTTCGTTTGGCGCATCGCTTATTGTTTTAGAGTTTCACGTCAGGAAATGTGTACCTAATCCATTTTAGGTATCTAGCTCTATAACTGCCATTACAAATTAATGATTGCAAAAGCTGCTACTTTACGACGCGAGAACATGTAAAAAGGAATAAAAATATATGGCTTTTTATGCAGATGATCTCTTTTTAATACCCATCCCGAGAAACGACGTAAATTTGAGCTCTGAAGTCTCTATTGAGAGTAACACAAAGTCTCATTAGTACACTACAGCATTTCCCTTTTTTGAAGTCAAGTCACAAATCCCACATCTCTGCCGGAATTGAATTCTCTTTCAATAGAAACCCCAGTCCTTTTGGCCTCTTCTGTAGTTGATATGCACAGCCATGAAGTATTCTAATGAAAACGGACCGGAAAGGAAAATTGCTCATATCATGTATTGAAGTTAATTAAAGAAAATAATTCAAAACCGCACATAAAAAGTAATTTTTTGGGTAATGTTTAATTGTAACGGTTAATAAAATTTTTATATAATAATTACTCTTTTATATAGATTATACAATTAAACAGAAACATTTAGATAATATGAAATGTGTTTCAGGGAGGAGCATGGATGGCCAACGAGCTTTAGAATTAATGCCTCTACTACAAGAAAGACTTGTGGTGTTGACAGGGGGCCGTGACCGGCGAGGAGGGCCAGTTTTATCATTTCCAGCCAGTCCTCGCAGGGAACGTGCCAAACCTGAAGACTATCGCCGATTACTGCAGTACCTCATGTCTATACCAAAGTAAGTAATATTTTTCACTGGCACTTCAACACATTTCATATAAAATTCGTTTATTTTCGGTGCAAAGATATCGATTTTCTTTTACTCTGCACATATAAGGAACCCCCATTCTGGAAGAGGAACATCGTTATTCTTCGCTAATCTAAACCATTTATCTACCTTACGTAATATTGAGTTAAAAATTAGTGTCACTTTAGTTTGCTCAGATAAAGTATGTTGTGCATTGGACACATCAACTCCGGGAAAACTAACCTCTGGAATCCGCACCTAACGCAATCCTGTTATCTCATTTCGCAGATTCGATTTTTTTTCCTGCTCCACTAGAGCGAAAAGTCCAAACAGTTGACGGCTTTTGTCAATGTTGTGGGAATCTAGAGCACGACTGTCCCTTTGCGTTTTATGTAGACCTTGAATAATGTATTTAAATTTCATACATTTCGTCCTTGGGTAAATTATATCACATCTGGATATGATGTGAATACGTTTTGATGTTGTGTCTCGACAAAATCTATTTAAAACCGTTTGCGCGACGTTTACATAACGCGATGATAATTGAATTAAGTTGTGCTGATACATTTCTTTTCATTTCCCGTTAGACTACATTTACACAAACTTATTTTTGTTTGTAACTTGTTACACCAGTTGACGAGATAGGTAATAATTGAATTGTGAACACAGAACTTTAAAATCAATGTATTACCTAGAATCATATGCATAGTATCAAATATGTATAGGTAAAAAGAATCGGTCATATTTACTGTGACCTTTACATTTATTTTCCATAATGACCGATTTAATATTCTTAAGCAAAGGAGTTAGAAGGGCTCTACTTTCTATTCCTCCACCTCGACTAATTAAAAACTTCAGAGAATTTAGTACCCAAAGTCATTTATAATGAAACTTTCGAAAATCTGCAGCTGGGGAATAATACTAATTAAATCAGATAATTAAATATTCTTTTCGAGTGGAACTTCAACGCAGAACTTTTGGAAAGTTTCCTACCACATATAGTACATTGGAATCTAAACATTTTCACATTGAATATAGACTTTCCTGAGTAAAAATCCCCTGTATTCTCTACGTATTTTCATTACCCTTCTATATATTAGTGGGAGTATATCGCATTTTCCGGCATATATACACCCTACTCCTATTAAAGGAAATTAAATTGCGACCAATAGATCTTCATTTGGGCTTAGTTTGTGCATGTCCGTATCATGTAGCACATCTGACTCATCGTCTCAATCTAATTATAAATGAAATATTGTGAAAATGATGGGCAAATTGATTATCGATCCCCTTGCTGTTAACCGTCGCGGAAGACATTAAAAAAAACTCTTCTACATTTTTTTTTGTGAAGGTCGACAACTTTCCGCTGGCGCTACCTCAAAGTTAAGCGCTTCTGCTCTGGAAAAATCGAACTATCTTATTAATAATTCAGCGTGGAGAAGAAATTGTTTAACTCGTTCATTATTTCAGTTTTAGTTTTACTTGTCATTAATTCGCGGATAAAAGTAACGTACCTTCACACAATGGGACCTAAGTACCCTTTAAACTTATCTGCATGATTTGATGCATAATTAATTTTAAATAAAAACACATTTTTATTTATGCAAGATCTATTGGTTATCATGTTGGGTGCAATAAAATGCATGGGTTAGAGTACAATACACGATTCAATTACATACTTGGTAAAGCATGAAATAAGGCCTTTCCTATATCAGATATATACATGAGTTGATATCTGATGTTTTCTTAATGCGATAACAGTTACGACAGGTCTATTACGTAGTATAATACGTTTTCGAATAATTAAACAGTGTTAACAATTCTTACCTTGCGCAACATTATTATTATTTCATCTTCCATTGTTAATTTTTGATTAAATTTTTACGTACGCATACGTATGCGTACTTATTTGATATTCAGGCAAATTAAAATTTGTAAAATACTGCGATTTAGAAAGAGAAACATCTTGATGATGTTTGAATTGGATAATACTATAAATTCATCGCAATACGTATTTAACGCGTCGAAGACGTTGCGGTGGCGATATTTTAGAGATCTTTTTTTCTCACAAATTCGTACATGGTATGTGTAGGTTGTCAAAGAAGTATTCAAATGGGAACATACATATACTATTTTTGTGAAAACACATATAGATAATAAGGAAACAAATTATTTGTTACGTACAGCGCAACACGAGTAATATTTCAAGTACCTTTACAAAAAAAAAATACAATTTAGACTAGGATGTATCGTTGGTATGTTCGTGCAATTTATCACCCGATGTCGTACCTGTACTAGAGAATAAATTGTGCAAGTAGTGGAGTTGAGGCAAAATCAATTGTCCTCCAGAGAAATAACTCGCTCTAGGAACATTAGTCTGACTAATTTAGAAGATGTGAGGAACTAAATCAAGGTTTTTAATTGCCGCGCCTGTCGAAGCAATTTGGGCAGACTTCTAAGGGAATTGCATTCGGAATTAAGGCGACCCTTAAAAGGTCACTAACGGCATAACTGCCACACTAAACAGGCTAATTACGACGGTCTCTCTCATTACTATGAAAATTGTCTCCGGTCATCGTAATATTTATTTGCATACCCATGAAACCACTTCGCTAAAGAACCGATAATACGCGTACGGTTATTCTAAAGCGACCGCAAATGCAAGTGCACGATTTTATTCGTTGTATTAAACGCCAAAAGCAAAATTCCTCGAAGCAGCAGCACGGCAGGGCCTTTACAGTAGTAATCTTTTTTAACGGAAACCATTACAGCATCGTGAGCAGCACTTTCTTGCTAAATCCCGAAGTATTACGGTCCAACTGTTATTTAGAAAAGTAGGTACATAAAAAGTTCTACTCTCTTGAAATGCAAAGAATGAGATGAGATTTTTTAAGAGTTGTACAAATATTAGACTTGAATTCCAGATTCTTATTATAAATTTCGAGGACTGAATTGGGTTGCTAAATAGGAAAGGTTGGGAACTATTCAAATATGCAAATAGTTATGATGGACTTTGCGAGATTGATTTATTCACCCTTTGGGCAAAATAGGGGCGAACATTAAAGTCCTCTCGAACACATTCACTGTACTTGTAACTTTGGGGTTTGTTCCCTTAAGGCGTGAACAGTAAGGATTATGTCTTCTAAGATATTTAAAATAATTTATGAGACTACAATTCCGCATGTATAAATATCTAAGTATAAAATTGATGGCAATTTTTAGGACCAGGGAGATAGTTTTGAAAACTCCCATTAATATTAGCCTGGAGTTATTTTTAATCCTTTGTACTGCTACAAGAAGAAAATCAATGTGCTCCTCAACTTTACGGCAGTTTGAGCACAGCGCATTAAATACGCGAAAGTCGAAAATATCCTTAAAGTGAAACCTTCTCAATTCCTTAGAAATACAGTATACAGTATAGGAGACACACTGGCTCAGCACACGAGGGCATTAGACAACACATTTTACGAAAATAGAATTCCTTCCGAGAGTGCGTGGAAGAGCCGACGGACCATAAAAGCGGGAGTACGAGCTGAAGTAACGCAATAAAAAGGATGCAAACGAAATAATGAAAGCCTAAAATTAAATTGCACCGGTAGAATTGATTAGCGACGGAGATATGATTGAGTTATGATACTATATCTTCGTTTGTCAATGGCTGACAAATGGAACTGCATTAGACTTACTTAATTATCAAACCTATTAGTGCGCCATTAGAGGAAGCGAGCCTTCCTACTCCACGCCTCCTTGATTAAACTGGCCCAATATACGGTTTATTTGCACAGAACGCCTTTTTTGGTTCAGTTAATTGCAACATCGTTGTAACAATGGATACATAGTAATGTACTGTCGTTGTCCTTAATTCTAGAATCAAGTTCGCATATATCGAGCTTTCGTTCTCCAGAGATAAAACATAAAAAAAATGTTAAAACGTTTTTTCAAACTTGTTTTATTAGTTCTATTAATTAATTTAACTTTAGGTTCGAGTCAGTGACATACTCCTTAGACAGATCTAACAACCACCCTTTATTGTTCTCCACCCTATGTTACTACATTTTAATAATAACAACTTATGCAGAGCCTATGCTACATCTTCTCTTCAAATAAACAAAGATTCTATGTTTAAACTATATATATATATATATATATATATATATATATATATATATATATATTGTGAAGGTAATCACAGGGCCAGCAGAAATAATAGAACTACGACGCTTATCAGATTAAATATTGGGGTTGAGATTTAATAAGAAACAAATAAGCCAGCA
>JAWQRP010006128.1:0-10048 GCA_033557875.1 Quadriops clusia | reverse complement strand
ACCTCCACATCAATAGAAATATACCTAATACATATGAATAAGTATAGGTATATTCCATAAATGTAAGTAAATAAAGTACCCAAACAATGTGAACCAAAATACTACATATTATGAAAAATAATAAGTACATATAATATTCATAAGAATATATGTAGTATTCTAACTTAGAAAGTGTTAGAAGGCGATGAGAATGAAACGACATCCCATAAGACGTAGTAAATAAAATCTCAGAAACATAGCATAAATCATTTTCATACATATGTATGCAGATTCAATTATGATGCAGTTTTTTCACACACATAAAACGCATAATAGAAGGAGTGTTGTGCTCGCAAAACAAACCCACAAACTTCCCACACGCGGGGGGCCAGCAATGAAACCTTTAGGTAAGCGGCGTAAGGTATCCAGTTCATTGTGACGGGGACGCGTGCCGCCCCCTCGACAGGGCGCGCGTATTTTTTAAGGGAATAAAACTACAATCCCTCGAACAACCCCTGGGGTGAATAGGGGGGACCCTCTCGTGAAGGAGCGTGGCTTCCAAGCTAAGTCCATTCAACACGACTATATACGTCGTTTATTAGCCAAATTAAAAGTTTATGAGCGCACGGGCTTTGTTTTGTTACGACTAATACTTTCGACAACAGCATGATGTGCCTTTGTCTGACAATATGAGTAACATCTTGCAGCAGAAACGCTGCTAGGTAAAAAGTTTCTCTGCTATCTAATATACATGCACAGTAATAATGAAGGTTTCATGTTAAAAGCATAACACTCTATATTCCTTAAACAATCAATTTGGTCGGGATAGCGTGTCGCGTCGCATCGTTGCGTTGCTTCAAAACCAAATATATAGAGTCATCGCATAACTCTAACACAACAATATGTCAATTCTATTAAATGATATCCTGCAATTATGCCATCCATATTGCACCCCAAAACATACGTTAGTGTCAATGGCATGGGGCAATTATTGCTCTGCAGTTATCCTCAATAGTGTCACCGCGCTTACCCTATTGTTAGGGCAGCGCTGACATGGAAATAATATAATGGTGCATCAACCCCCTTATATCAAAGTTAGGAACAATCCCACATCCCACCTCTAACATACTAACGATGTTTTTCCTCAGCGTGGTGTCGCTCATTATAAGCAAATACTATTTTACTTCCTAACTCTTTAAATTACAGTTACTAAACTATCAATAACTCATTATTATATGAACGCAAGAGAAGTTATAAAACACAGATCCATCCAATTAAATAAATTCTATTAAATAATTGGTACCTATATTTTAGTCGTGCGCCTCCGCCAATTGTACAATTACACGTAGGTACCTTCAAATATAAAACCAAAACATTTTCATATTAGCTTTTGCAATTTACTCATTGTTCGTCTTCAAAGAAAATTAGCTTATGAGATAAATAAAATTTATATAATGCAGAATTATTTAGTAGGTATACATACAGGGTGTCCCAACCTCGGCGGATCGGTGGATTGTGGCTTTATTACTGAAGATAGACCAAATGTGTAAATACAAGAGTTATGTTGCATTCAAAAAGGTACCTTTTCTTAAATGGCACCCCACTATTTTAAATTTTTTTCTTAAATCTACTTATTTAGACCTTTCCAACGGTACCTGGTTTGTACTGTCCAAAATCAATATTTTTCGAGATATTAATTTATTTAGACAATTTTTGGTCAAAACATTACTTAAAATTCATTCCCAGAGAAACGGTTAAAGGTGGGGGTTTTAAATTGATCATTGTTTCAAGGGGAAGCTTGCCCGATGCGAATCCAGTCCATTTCACTTTTCTGTCACTAAATAGGGACTCGAAAATATTGATTAAAAACGCTAAAATTGAAACGGCAATAACTCATTTTTTTTGTAATGGAATGATATTATATTCAATTCATATTATAAAAATAGATTAAAGATTTAATCTTTTTGTATAAAATTCCTTATACCTAAATCTAACCGACTATAATTTTTCTACAAAAAAATTAATTTTCTTACGCGATTTTTACATAAACTTATATCTTTTCATTAATACTATTTGCGCTTAATCGGAATTTATAAAAAAAGTAAATAATTAATTTAAAATTTTACATTAAGAATGTTTTTTAAGTCATCGTATAAATAATGATCGAATTCACACCGCACAAACTTTTATTCTACAGTAAAATGTATTTGCCAAATTGGCATTTTAGTAATGTAATTCATTGAAATATGTATAACTCGTGAAAACTGTTGTGTACTTGAGGATAAAAGTTTTGCGCGATTATTGTGTAGGAACCCTCAACCCACAATCGGTTAGATTTAGGTATAGGGAATGTTATACAAAAAGACTAAATTTTTAATCTATTTTGAAAATATGAAAAGAATATAATATCATTCCATTTAAAAAAATGAGTTAGTGCCGTTTCAATTTTAGCGTTTTTAATCAATATTTTTGAGCCCCTATTTAGTAACAGAAAAGTAAAACGGACGGGATTCGCATCGGGCAAGCTTCCCCTTGAAACACTGATCAATTTAAAACCCCCACCTTCAACCGTTTCTCTGAGAATTAATTTTAAGTAGAGTAAAGTTTTAACCAAAAATTATCTAAAATAATTTATATCTCGAAAAATATTGATTTTAGACATTACAAACCAGGTACCGTTGGAAAGGTCGAAATGAATAGATTTAAGAAAAAAATTTAAAATGGTGGGGTGTCTTTTAAGAAAATGGACTTGATGTCCCCTGTGCGCCTCCTAACTATATTCGGAGATAAAAAATATTTTAAGAAGGTACCTTTTAGAATGCAATATAACTTTTGTATTTACACATTCGGTCAATCTTCATCAATAAAGCCACAATCCACCGATCCGCCGAGGTTGGAACACCCTGTATAATCAACAATTTTTTATTGATTATTTCCACTTTTCTTAATCGGCAAACATGATCACGTACAACTATTTCGATATTAATAGATGTTCCTGGTTCGTTATATAAATTACTGTCAGTATACTTTAACAGTAACTATTAACTTATGTCTCAACTAATTTTGTTCGGTAAAAATTTTAACAAGGCCGTAGTACTTCGGTTTACGACATGACATTCAAGCCTGAAAATTAACAAACTGACGGGCAACATACAGCAAATATTATTTAAAAGACTGGTTATATTGAACCAACACTAGCAATTTAGCAATGTGGAACTGAGAGGAAGAAACTTTAGCGGTGATGTTCGATTTAATTGACAACTGAACAGACCAGTCGATTTTTATGATTAATTTAATTTATTTACAGGTACTTAACTTTTGCAATGTCCATCAACTTTGCGAGCTTTATCGCAACCACTTGGCTACTGGTTTTGAGCGAATCATCCTCTAATAGACCCTAATTGAATAAGTTATTCCGTCTGGAATTCTTTTTAAAAATAATGTTCCTTCCAAAGCACGACACAAGAAACGCTATCGCATTTGCTTATTATGTAAATCTAATTATAATGATAATCAACATGGTATACGTACGTATAATAATATATGCTACAAGTATAATAATAAGAGTATCGTGTTAACAAACGATTTCCTGTTGACACCACCTTTTGCACATGTCTAGTCTCGCAAATAAATTATGAAAACGTATCTTTGTTGTTTGACAGAGTACAAATGTTTAACATACTTTACACCACCATAAGCCGACAAATACATATCCACGCCTATAGTGAAGAACCTGTAATTTATAGCAAACGTTTTTATTCAAATATCGGTGCGCTTAATGTCATTGTTGTAGCACCTCACTCAGTAAGTGCTGACAAATAGTATTATTTGCATTTGACAAGGCTTCTCTGCATAAACTAGAAAGGAATCTACCGTACAATGCAATGTGAGATTTTACGATTGAATTTCAATTAATTTGTTTCTCACTAATCGTTGAATTAAACCTTAAACCCATTACAACGTTGGCATGTTTCGTCTGTGTGATAAGTTGCCACGCAACTTACAAGAAGTTGTAGTAGGGATGTTAACTTAAAAATTCTATACCAAGCAATAATTTCTTTGTAATACAAAAAAGTACATTCATTTCCTGTTATGAAGACGCACTAAAATTATAGCAATAAACTTCAGGTTGGCAAAAAATGTTTCCATAATTTTTATAGAGCAAACAGCGTCCATCAACTGGTTTACATATTCAGCGCCCTCTGTACTTCATCCTGTTAAGCTACTAGCCGCCATACCATTACTTACGCTTAGCATGATGACGAACACAGGTTTGAAAACGAACTCACCAAACCTTATATTACAGCTCTTGGGTATAGATGACGCTTGTTACAGTTGCGTCGATAAAATACGAAAAATGCCTGTTACAGGATCCTGTAATGATGCCATTAACAGATTTCTGTTCTACAATACTTAAAGAAGCGCGCCATTATTATGTTTCCATATTCTTGCATTTATATAGAAATCTATATTTCAAATACATATGTATTAAACAAATCTACTCGCAAGCATGTAATTTAATAAAGCACTTTTTCCGGATATAAAATTGATTTAAATTAATTTATACACTTTATTCATTTTCTTTCTACTGAATTGCATACCTATTCACGATCAAAATTAATACAGGAAATAATAATTTATGGAATTTACTGAACAATGTTATTTAATTATATCTGAAAGCTTTGGGGCCACTCACTGATATCAATATTCAAAGTTTGTTATAATTAGTGAGGGCTGGGATACCTATTGAAAATGAATTAAATTAAAAGGCGATTTTTTTAAAGGTTCTTTCTCTTGGGAATATATTTCTGTAAAACCTCGGAATATTTGCTTAAAAGAAAAGGTACGAAATTGTCATTCTTGCTTTCGCCATATACAGCATTTCAAATTAAATTGAATACTGAATAATTGAATAGAAAATCAAAACTTTCCCTCATCAAAAGTTAAATTCTTCGAAATGAGACTTGTTATACATACATATTTTTTTACGCAATTGGTTGAATGTTATTATCATTGTTCTCATTTAATCCAGAAAAGAGGACATTAAATATTCCGGAAGTAATAAAAACGCACAAAATAACTGAGATTATTGTTTCGGAAAAACAATTAACAATGACAAAACATTTTGAATATAGGAGCAGACTCAGATAGTTATCTCGCGCAAGAAATGTTAAAATATTTCGTAATACATTCTTGTTACACTTTCACAGCGAAAACCGCTTATCGAAACAATAATCTAGAAAAATGTGACACTTTCGCCTTTTTGATTCTCTTCCTCACTATTATTTTTTAATACTATGGCGTTAAATCTTGTAAAACAATATATATTGTAGCATATATACTTGCGCTTACGATGACAAAGCAGTGTGAAGTTTCTGTAAAAAACTGCTAGTCTAAGGATTTCTTTATTATGAAGCATACATTGCACCTGTTCAAAGGATTAGATATCCTTTAATTATTATTCCATTATTTTGTTTAATGGAACAGAAAATTGTACATTACCGTCTGCATTTAGCGACAGGAAATAATTTGTGCAATATGTATTACACCAACTCAATAATGTAACAAAGCTTACAACTAAATGTGCGGTTTTTTTCTGATACTACTACATGTATTATGAAATTTTGCTTGAACCAGTACATCGACCTCTTTTTAGAGTAGCGTATTTACTACGAGAGTAAACTACATAATTGTAAAGCACCAAGTTATTATCTGCTAGTACAGTTCATAATGCTTTTATTTTGCTTACATTCGAGTTCATGAACATAAATCGCAAAAATTAAAACAATTTTCTTGCCCTTTTTGTCTTTTTAAACTGTCATTCTTCTCTAAGCGCCAGTAAAAATAGTAACAAATTTGTTTGAGACGTTCTATGCTTTAAATTTCGATGTAAAGATTGCCCCCTTAATGTGTACTTTACGTATATAATATATACAATAAAGTTGCATAAATCATGAGTAGGGGACAAAATCTGGCATGTTTGCAGGGCGCCTCCTTTATCATTTCTCCGGAATTATCCCGTGGCGAATCACACTCACTCTCCGCATTTTATTACGGAAATTTTTCACACGAATTCATGGAGATTTCATAAGAATGACTTCACATCAGAATTGTGAATATAAAAGGGGTTGCGTTTCTCATCGTCGAATGCAAAGGGGAGAAAGTTCATCTGATATACAAAAGTTTTGTCGTAGTTTCGCAACAATAAGACCACGATTGTAGTTCACCCGTAAGAGATGATAAAGCGGATATCTAGCTGTAATGTGTAGTAAGTGTATATGTACCTAATTGCTTTTGTTCAATTGAATTATTTGAGAAAATAAATCCGCTTAATATCAAATTTTATTTTCGTATTATTTCGCAGCGCATTCACAAAAATTCGACGCATTTATATAATTCACTGGGAGAATTTCACTGAATGTTGTACATAGTGAGCAAACGTGCAAGTAGATGAATAATGGATAGTTATCTGCATGGTTGCTCATATGGAACACAACGGAATTAAAGTAGATTACTCTGTAGTGGATTCTTCTGCGAATCTTGGAGAGTGTGCATGAAACTAAAATAATAATGTCGTTTGTGTACCAACAAAATATTCTAGACAAAGCGACACCGCGTCGTGGTCTTCTTAAAATCGTTCCAGTGAAAGTGAAATGAGTTTTACGCACTTTTCGTGCCCAAGCACCAGGACTAAACGCTATTGCTCTCTTTCCATTCAAGGTGTTTGTATTCCTGCATCCTTTCAAACTGACACGAAAAATTTAACAATAGCTAATTTAAAGTCGTTATTATATTTAAAGTATTATGCAAGAAAGATCATCATTAAATGAAATTATCTTCTAGATATTATAATAAAATACTTAGAAACTATGTAGGTACTGTCTTTCTGAAAGTTTTACACCATATTATGTGCGAACTAAGCACGAGTCCATAGCCCTTGTTTCTTTCATTAGTCACGGTGATAAATACCGTAAAGATTTATGGACACACCTTCAGATGTTTTAGAATGCTTCCAAGTATTCCCTTGTATCGGCAATAAATGAAACATCTGGTTACTGGTAACTTGTGTATCTAAGTGTATATATTACGAATTATCCACCAATTGAATATTCAATGGTAGTATACGTGTAAGAATAATTGAATACATTTATCAATTCTGCAATGCATTTAAATTTATTTATGTAAGTCAGTCACTGCTCGAGCTCCTGAATCCTAGGTTAGGTACTTCTAATTCCTCTGATGAATAGTTTTTTTTAAACTTACAAACTTACAAATAAGAGCGAAGTTACAAACACTTCCGAACTGCATTACTTTAATAACAAGAAGCAAATATTACCTGTAAAGACCCATTTCTAAAAGACATTAGTTTTTAACGAACTAATATTTTACATCGCAATTTTTTTCAATACCCGAAAAAGTGAATAAAACCTAATTATAATATTATTGATAGTAAATCAATTATTATCGCCAAGTTTTGTTTTTTTTTAATTTTTAGAACAACGTTAATGAAGGGACATGATTATTACAAAATATCGCGTTAAAATTCACAATCAGAACTCTTTAATTTTTTGAACTTATAAATATAATAAACTAGGAACAGAAATAACTCATTAAGGACTGGGAGTTCAAGCATTTTGTGATTCGAGAGAAAATTTAAATAGTATTGATTTTTAGAAAAAAGCATAAATTTTAAGAGCAATAGAAAACATTTAACAAGCGGCATGCCAATATCTCACAAGCTAAAATAACCTTTTTATTATTATCTTTATTATATTAAATAGATATCATATATACTCTATATTCAATGTAGATATCTATTATTTCTATTTCATTATTTTTAGTTTAGCATACATGTGACAAAAGAAAGGTTAAATGATTGAAATTTAATGACAACAAAAATATACATATATTTTTTTAAAAATTTTTATTTATCATATATAATGAAACGAATCGTATAAAAAAAGTATACATGGTGTACAAATAATCAATACTGACATTTCAATATTTACTAAATAACAACTAAATAAAATCAAATTATTTTCAAAATTAAATAAATTCATAAAATAAAAAAAATTCATTTTTACTATTACGGCGGTGTCAAACAAATACAATTAAATAATAGAAGCTAATAAAAATTTTAAGTATTATAATATATATAGAATATAAATAGAAAAAAATTTACGTTTAAAAAATAAACATATAAAAAAATTAACATTAACAGCAGCAAATTAATAACAATAAACAATTAAAATTTAAGAAAGATCGAAGAATACAAAGCAATATCTAAGTCAACCAACGTATTTTAGTTCATATCTGAACTAAAAGAAACATAGGAGATACTTATAAAAATTTTACATAATCAGTCACATAATAGAGATGGAATACATAAGAAAATTACAAAAAACACAGAAGGACAACTAATTTTAACAAAAATTAAATAAAATATTACTGCACTGAGAACACGAGTACCAACTAACAATAACAGATGTAGCCCCACCTACGCTACATCCAGTGGTGCACAACCACAAGACATTGCACCTCCAGAAAAATATTTAAAAAAATGATAAGCGGAATAGTTAATACACTAATTCAGCATTTTTATAAATCACATTTTTTGAAAATTTGTGACCATTTTTAAATAAATCCAATTTAAAAGCGATAATTAAAAATGAAGAGTACTACAAAAATAATGTGTGTATTATGGCTTTGATGTACGGAGGCTGTTGAAAAACTTCGATTTCTTTTCCAAGTTTGTCCTAGAAATAAATTAATTGCATAAGTAATTATATAAAAAATCTATAGATACACTCAAATAAATTGCTAAGTAATTTTTGTTTGACACGATTCTTCCTTTGTACAACAGTAGTGTTAGAAACTAATGTGCAAAAACGCGGTAAAAATTATGTACAATTAAAAAAAAAGTACATACCAAGTAAGAGCCCATGACGTCGTGGGCACCTTGGGTACAAAGGTGTAATCTCGATGAGGTCTTCTTAATTGCTGCGGTTCAATGGTTGGCGAGGGACCCGAAAGAGTTGTTGTTGCTTTATCGCTCCTGTTCCTAAGGGGTGGTGGGACGTATTTACCCACTGGTGTGAAAGTTGCTTTCTTTTCAATGTTGACCCAGAGCGTAGGTGATGAAGGCATTCCAACTTCTATATACGACTCCTGAGTATTTTCTTCTTCCCTCGGAGGACGCAAATTCCAGCGATTGTAGGCGATCTCCGAACTCAACGTTTCATCAGTTAACTCTTTTTCAACTTGTACTGTAGATGGATGAGCCACTTCATCAACAAACTTTGTGGAATTTCTTATCTTTTCCAACCGCCATGCAACCTTTGAAGGTCTGTTGAAAGAAAAAAAACAAAAACAAATTTAGTATGGCTAACTATGAAATAATCTTCTCACTGAAAACATTGCAACAATGTTAAAATGTACAATTGTTTACCTGCTAGGATGACAAGCCTTAGTGTGGGTTTCAGGAGACTTTTTGGATATGTAGTGGACTGTCTTCATAGAAATAGGTGAAGTTGTAACTATCAAGGACTTGTCTATCTTGTTTGGCGAACAACTATAAGAGAAAAATAATATTAATTTTATCCTATTAAAAAAAGAAACAAATTCTAAAAAAAAAATACTTATGATAAAATATTTAATTGTTAGAATTTACCCGCTAGAACGATTATCTTGAGTAGAGGTTTCACGAGATTTTTTTGGCTTGTGGTGGACTGCCTTCATAGGAGTAGGTAAATTTGAAACAGTCGAGGACTTGTCCATCTTGTTTGGCGAAGAACTATAAGAGAAAAATAACATTAATTTTATCCTATTAAAAAAAGAAACAAATTCTAAAAAAAAATACTTATGATAAAATATTTAATTATTAGAATTTACCCGCTAGGACGATTATCCTGAGTAGAGGTTTCACGAGATTTTTTTGGCTTATGGTGGACTGCCTTCATAGGAGTAGGTAAATTTGAAACAGTCGAGGACTTGTCCATCTTGTTTGGCGAAGAACTATAAGAGAAAAATAACATTAATTTTATCCTATTAAAAAAAGAAACAAATTCTA
>JAWQRP010006127.1:0-10049 GCA_033557875.1 Quadriops clusia | reverse complement strand
GTGTAACTCTTTCAAGTAAAGTACCCTTTTGCTTCAAGGTATTTGTTTCAAATTTTGTACCAGCTTCAGGAATAACATAAAACTCACAGATATGTAATTTTAGCAGAACTGTCCAACCGGAAGTAATTTTTTTTATCTGTTTTTTTTAAATATGCATGTGTGTATAATAAAATTATACGAAAATCGTTCTGAATCCTAATGTGAATCTGTCTTATCTTGTCTATTGCAACTTAGAAACATGCGAGAAAGTCGAGTGGAGACCACTCAATATTTATTTCTTGTAAGTTTTATAGGAAAATGGAGGTCGGTTCGTTCGTTTTCATGTAGTCGATAAATTTAGTGCCAGAAAGTTTTTGTTTAATGTTTATTCATTTAAATTTACATGTGTCTCTCGCACATTAGACACAATCATCACACGTCTCAGGTAAAATTGTCAATAAGATGTTAGTTTAAGAATACTCCCCCATGAGTGTACGTTCAAAATTATATATTTTTTTCATCGTTAAACAATTTTTTCTTTAGTTTTTGATTGTAATGTTGTTGTAGAGTCCTGATGAAGGCAGGAAGGCTGCCGAAACGTCGACTTTTGTGAAAAAGATGATTAACAATAACGTTTGAGTGAATATGTTGTCTGACTTTATACAATCCGAGTACTAAGTTGGAGTGGATTACTTATTGTACATATTTAGTACTTTGTTATAGCTTTGTTCAGTGAGGGAGTTTTAAATAATGATATTTAAATTCACTAGTTGAAAGATTTAACAACAGATGGTAACATGTATTCTAATAATAGGTAAAAATATGAGAATAACATAATGGTTTATTGTAAGATTGACCATATGAATTTCCAAACTCAAACAAATGACCATGATTCTAAAAACTTTATTGTTTTTTAAACTTTTCTTTTTAATTATTAAATATTTGTATTAATGGGTATAAGGTCTTTGAAAAAATATATGTTTATATTATCCTCAACGTTTCGTTATATAATAATAACTTCTTCAGGAGTACTTATTTTTTATTGTTTTGTCAAGAAGATATTTTATAAAATAATTTGTCAAATTAGGAAATTTCAAATTTTATAATCTTTATATTTATTACTCCCGAAGAAGTTATTATAATGTATAACGAAACGTTGAGGATAATATAAACATATAATTTTTTAAAGATCTTATACCCATTAATACAAATATTTAATAACGATTCTAAAAAATGTAAAAGGGGACCCAAACAAAACAAGACATAAAATGATTATTCCAGCTGGCATGGCATATGGAAATTCCCTTTTCTACTTATGTCGTGCCACAGTATCCTAACTTCTGGGAAGGGATAAAGCAGCAGCGAGCAGCAGTAAAGTACGATAATGTGATAACAGCTAAACAGTAGTTGCGAGGGAAGTTTTCAGTTTCGCTTTGCGTTTCGCAAATAAAGGCGAATTCGCTTTGAAAAAGTTCTGAAGTGCCATAAAATGAGTGGAAATAATTTCGCAACTTCTGTACGCCGATATGAATGGAAAGTTTTTAAGTTGAGTGTGCAGTTTGGCGGGTATTGAGCGAGTTATTTGTTTCGGAGGGTCGGTCGGCCGCCTTTCGCCGAGCTTTCTGGGGTGGAGAATGCTGCCGAGTAAAATAAATAAATTTCGTGGAAATTAAGTGAAAAAATCGGACGGCGCGGCGGCAGGGAAAAAACTAAAATTGAAAAGTAAACTTCTCGATGTTTACCTATGGAATTTATAACTGCCCACATAATCTATCCTCATAAATATGTATTGTTATTCAAAATAGAAATATAAATTACGCGGGGCGCTTTAGTGAGTTTTCCAGTAGCTGGCGAAAAAAGGCAAAAACGGGCAACAGAAATCTGTAACTGTTTAGTAGTCATAAATATGTAGATTGTGGATATGTATTACAGTCGGGAGAAAAAAGGAAACCTACGTATACATTCTTCATATAAAAACAATTTTTATGGCTTTACAAATCTTTCGATTTTACATATAAAGCTGCGCGTATAAATTCCGAACGTTGCCGAGGAAAAAGTTAGAAGCTGAATGGAAGCAGAATGTAGTGAAGTTGTGTATAAATCTTTGAGATGCAGATAACATTATTTGAATCGCTACGTTTGTGAAGTAAACAACTTTGAACACGTCGAATTATTAGATGTGTTTTGTACTCTCGCCAAAAATAAAGAGCTTATCTCGTATGAACTGCAAGACTAAAATGTATGTGGGTATTTGTGCAATATCTTCTTTAAGAAATATATCTGTTTTGATTTAACGTTCGTGCTCATATCTTAGTAGCTACGTTTGTTCACGTATTTGGTTAGTTATCCTACACATTGGGAAGGGAAATCTTTATATAAGAGAACGCGAATTCTTGAATTTTTTTTATTAAATTGAAAACTTTGAATTAAACCTGTATTTGATAATTGTTAATTATGACTTTACATCTTGGGTAACATACAACTGAATCTTGAACGCTCCAGTTAAGTGTGTTAGAAAACGAGCGCCGAAGGCGCGAGACGACGAGCTCGCGAAGCGAGCTAGTTCGATTTCCCAATAATTTGAAAACAAAAGTATTAGACGTCCCAATGATTTGAAAATCATTTTTAATATAGAATTTTTAAAAAAGTGCTCATGTCGCACTGTACCTCCACAATGAGAAATACTATCTATCAAGTGTGAGTTTAATCGGTGGGACCGTTGAATATAACTAATCGACAAGGAAAGTCAATAGAGTAGCGCCTATCAGGGTGCAGCAGATTTCCGATCTTTTCAAACCTCAGACGCCGATCTTGTAATTAATCGTATCTCGGTAACATGCAGTGTTGTCACTAGTACACAATGGCCCAACTCAGTCTGGCAGCCTAAACCGATGCCGATGGTTTGGAACCGTTAATCAATGACATTGAAGTTAGGCGCATTACAAATGGTACAAGCTTGGATAATAATGGAGGGTATTGTTTATATAATGACGTTGGCTGCAATGGTGAACTCCGGGTGCGTTCTTATATCCTCCTAACGTTGGCTTTGATGTACTCTTTGCTGCACCTTGTACAGGTCTAAACTGCATAACCTGCAGACAATAACAACAGAGTTATTTCTGTCACTCAAAATGTATTCAAACGGTGTAAATTTTGAATTAGCACGTCGTAAATATGCAGGTATCATGTTTTGTGTACGTATTCGATATTGTTCCGACTGTGAGGCTTGCACGAAAATTATATTGTTTATGAGCCAAGAGCAGACATTGCTTGCACATTTACTGCTCTGCCATGTGATTATTGAATATTTCATGAACCTCCAGTTATTGACGTAGGAGACAGGGAAGCGATCGTGCCGTAAAAATCGGACTGGTTTTAATTCGAAAATGTACTTCAATTTTGGGTTCGCGTTACAAAGCGTAAATAAACTATGGGCATCAAAATAAATCGAATCTCGTATCAAACGCAGTTGCGAGAGAGTGTATCGCTGTTATAATTACCTTCGAAGCTTTGTAGGCATTTTCATGTTTCAAAAATAAATCGCGCATTATGGCGCAAAATATAAAACTGTGTGTACATTGCATGTTGTGAACGAGGACCGGGTGATCAATTTTTAACACTCGGGTTTCTCATGGAATAAAGTTATGCGTTTTATGCCGCAGCGCACCCTGGGCTATTTACTCCATCTAGCATCATTTTAATACGTTTTCGAACTTTAACCAAAATATCCGTATTTGTTGCAAATGTATAGATAAAAGTCCTTTCAGCACCTGTCTGAAGTAATAAACCATAAAGTACAAGTTAATTACGCTTTTCTTTTAATATAGAAGGAAATAAGTTGTCAGTTCGTATCATATAAACACAGAGGTCTTTGCTGTAGTTCAAAGAGACTTTGTTTTCGAAAATATTTACGTTCTTTAGAAAATTTTAACTACTGATATTGAAAATAGTGGTATGCAGATGTATCTGTACATAGTTTTAAATATATTTATTTGTAAAAATATATCCTTTATTTGGGTTACAAAATGCACGATTTTCATTCGACGAAAATAAGTTGTGGCACTTTGACAAACAATATTTATTTTTCTTGTAATTTCTTGTTCATCGTATTGTTATATTCAGGTAGCTCAAAGTGTGTTCTATTAGGGTTCAAAAAGACATCTGCAACTTTTTGCAACTTTCCGAGTAAGAGCTAAGAACGTCGGCCGTTGCGTAAACATGGACAATAAAGGAAATGGAGAATAAAGGGTACTCCTTGTAATTCAATTTTTATATTAGCGACTGGTTTCGGTCACAAAATGCTCAGATCATCTTCTGGCAAATAAAATTGAATTAGAAGGAGTACCCTTTAATATCCATTTAACATTGAGCTATCAATAAATGAAATGCTGTTCTTGAAGGAAATATTGATAATAGTATACTGCATTGAATTTTTGATATTAGGAGAAATAAGTTTCACCGATAGGTTGTCGTTATAGATGGTATTAAAAATCAATTTGGCAAAGAAAATGAATACTACATAATGAATAGAATAATTATAAACCTGTGCCCAATTCAAACTAACAAGAATTTTTTAGCTAAAATGTACCTAAATGAGTCCAATTTGGAAAATTCAAAATAAATCATAATTTACGTCATATTACAATTTTTTTGAATTTTTTCAGAAGGTGTGTTTTCAATATTTTGTTAAATTTCTATGTTTGGTATTTTGTAACAAAATTTTTTAACTCTATTCAGAACTCAAGTGCTTAAATAAGCAAATGTTACTTTAGAAAATACAAAAGATTTTTATTAACAAGTCATTTGAACTACTCCACCCCTACCTAACAACGTTCATAAACAAATTCTATGGGATTCGTACCAATTCATTAGTATAAGTGAAAAAAGTCCCAAATTATTTTTGAAATATGCTACCATAATAAAGTACTGCTAGATTAGGCAAATATTCCACTGTGCGGCGGTACGTACAGGCCGTTTCAAAATTACACCCCTTCCTTTACACCGCATATAGTACTCACCAAAAGAAGCAAAAAAGTCCATATGGACCCCTGTCCGATCTTCAACCCCTAGGGCGATACAGCCCCTCAAAGATGAGTAAAAAAACAGACGATTTTTGGTATAACTTGCACTATCGGGTTGATTTTTGCACTTTGGTTTACCGTCCATAATCCTCAGGTATCGAGAAAATTCAAGATCCATTAAAACTACTCCTTGAAATTGAGATAAGATGGTTGGCACGATTTTTCCACTATAATTAGAATATTCGTCAAAATATTTGAAATTACTTCGTAGCATATTAATCCTCGTTAAATTTTCAATAGAAAAGATGCCCTATGCAACTATCATAAATCGCACCCTTTAGTGGATATTTCAATTTTTCTCCTTCGATGCATGTTGCACTCAAATCACATTTAATTCGACACTGAATATCACTGACACTTTCGAGTTACGGTCCGTAATCTTAGATAATCACCAAAATGCACATTTTTAAAAATCACCCCCGAACGGTACTGTTCATAACTGTAACATAGATGTTTCAACATTTAATTCCCAAGTATTAAATCTGATCAACTGCTCGGACAAAATGATTCACACGACCCCAAGGAACAGCTCGCTTACTGCAAAGGACAAGGTCGTACAGAGATGTACCATTTTAATTTATTCGTACAAAATCTAGGTACTGTGAAGGTATGAAGATAGGTTGCGCGATTCATGCGAATGGGGGTCTTATCAAAAAGGAGGTTTGTCAGCGCCAGCTGTTTTCAAAATAAAACTGGAAAATATTTCCCGTGTCAAGATGGCCAAACAAAAGGCGAGCGCCCGGTCAAACAACAAAGCATTGTGCCGACAAAGGTCCTATTCAAAAGAACATCTCGAGGAGGCGGAAGCCATATGGTCGCCAGACCTGGGCCAAACCTCAGCAAGGTTGTCAAGAGCTACAGTAGTACCAAATTCGATAGAGAAAAAAATGAAAGTACCGACGTGGGAGGGCGTGGTCGAGTAAAGAAACCAAAGTTGCCCCATTGGTCGCCAAGGGACAGGTGCTAAACGGTGGTTGGTTGCTCTTCCGAGGGGGTAGGTCGCCGGAGTAACTGTGATTGGGCCAAATAAAACCAGTCGGTCTTTAGCAGAGTAGGGGGTGAGTCAGTCGGAGGGTTGATCGGGAGCAGCCTTCTTGCGGACAGGGACGAAGGGAGAGTTGAGCCGAGTAGTTGGCAGTCAGTGAGGGAGAGTCCCGGGGACGGTCGGTTAGGGAAAGTGGACACAGTCAAGGGAGCCATTGAGAGAGGCTCAGGCAGTCAGTCATTGAGAGAGGTCCAATAGAGTCTCTGGGAGGTAGTCCCAGAGTACGGAATCAGTGAGTTAGTTGGTGAAGAGAGTCTTTGGGGGGTAGCTCCAGAGTACGGGATGGTGAAGAGAGTCTGTGGGAGGTAGCCCCAGAGTACGGGATCAGTGAGTCAGTTGGGGAATAGAGTTTCGGGTGGATTTGAATCTCCCGCCATTTCCGCTTTCGGAATATTTCCGGTACTGCCGCTACAGAGCGCATCAGCGAGATATCCCTTCATTCGTCACAGTACACTTGTTCGATCTCAATACGACGACTTTTTTGCTTCTTTTGGTGAGGACTATATGTGGTGTAAAGGAAGGGGTGTAATTTTGAAACGTCCTGTATAACATAGTTTCAATAATATTGTGACGATATGAGGGGATACCTCGCTGATGTGTTCTAAACACTTATTTAAACATTCCGAAAGCGGAAATGGCGGAAGATTCAAATCAACCCGAAACTCTATTTGGCCAAAATTACCTGTGATCGTCTAGTATTTGGTAGGAACCCTTTCTCGTTGTTTTCGTAGCATCCCAGAATTCGTAGGCGAAGTCACGTCAAAGAAAATTACGCCATTAAGGTGAGAACTGTTATTGAGAGTATGCGAAATGAAAATTTAATGAAGAATGAATTCAATTGAAATGTCAAGTTGTTCGTGCGTCTGTGTGTGTGTGTGTGATTTCTGTGATTTTACTGTTTGCATTTAACTTAGTTATTTGAATTATTCAATGATTTTAATACTTGGAAAGTTCTGTTACTAAGAAAGTCCTCTTCATTCTTTAATTGGGAAACTCATATGACCAATGAAACACGGCAAAAACGCGAATGTTGCGACTCAGCATACCACAAGCTGGGTTAAGCGCATGGACCCTCAGTGGTCAAGTATCTGCAAGTCCGAACTTTAAAAGCTCAAGATAAGAACTGATCTCCGGCAATGCCTTCATCAATCAAGGTCACCATCATCCTTGGAATGCATGCGATTTAACGCAGAATGCGAATAAACTAGGTGGCAACATTTAATTGGTTCGGTACGAACGTAGACTCCGCAGCCACGAGACCCGCGACATCCCGAGGTTAAGCGTTAAGGTAAACAAGTGGTTAACAAGAATAAAGGACCGATTATATCCACGATGTGGCAAATCCCCGAGTTATAAACCGCTTTCCCCCTGAGGGGGCTCCACGGGTTAAGGATGACTCGGTCGACTTACCCTGGCAACACAAAAACTAGGACAGACGGTACTAAAAACACTTGCCCTGAATCGCTCGGAAACCCTTTCTCGCTGAACCGAGCTCCGGGGATCAGACGACGCAAGCCAAACATCCGCAACCATAATAAAAGGTAAATGGTAACGCTTAAACCCGAAATGAAACAGACCACGCGACAACAAAACCACGCCCGTCCCTTACCAAGAATAAAATACGAAATTAGCTGAAAAGGAATCAACTGAAATTAAATACACATAAACACTAAAATAGGAGAACTTCCATCATAACAAAACCTTTGATTGTGAATTGATTTACTTTGACTTTGATTTAATTGAATGACCTTGGTGAGTAAGAATTAATAATTCATTATTTTATTGCACTGCAGTTGACCTTGTAATTATCTTGAAAATGAAATACCTTTTGACTGTTATGAAATTGTGTCTACCTTTATTTATTATTAATGCAATTGCTCTACTCTTTTCTATCGTTTGCTTAATTCCTCTACCTTTGTTGTGATGTAATTATTTATTTAATTGATTGTAGCAAAACTTTGTAATCGTTTATTGAATTAGTTGGGCCCAAACTTCGTTATTGCAAAATGTTTTTGATTCAATTGACTTATTATGTTTATTGGTCGGCCATAATTGATTTGGTGTGTGTGTGAGAGAGAGAGAGAGACGGAATTATCCTCCCCCTATTGTCACCTCGGGCGTTCATCGAACCAACCAACAAAACAACGCCCCTTCGTGAAGACAACGAGTAACTAGCGACACCTATTCTCTAACTACGGAATGGAATGAAACTAATGAAAGAAGAAAACAAATATTCTTAGCCTGTAGTGAGCCCCTCCTGGAGACGGCAGCCAACGAATCCAAACTCCCAGAAGAATGGTGTTGAAGATATTCCCAAAGGCACTGAACAATGGATCACAATGAACTCAACCCACAAAACTTTTCACTCGGAACCGCTAACAACACTCGGATATCGTCGCCTGGCTCAACGCTGACTACTCAACTTCCCTACTCAGCGGTTGTGACTGACTCTCTCTCTGTGGTGACTCTCTGACTCTCTCTGTGGTGACTGTTGTGACTCTCGTGGTGACTGACTGACTCTCACTCGTGGTGACTGACTGACTCTCGTGGTGACTGACTGACTCTCTCTGTGGTGACTGACTCTCTCTCGTGGTGACTGTCTGACTCTCTCGTGGTGACTGACTGACTCTCTCTGTGGTGACTGACTCTCTCTGTGGTGACTGACTCTCTCTCGTGGTAACTGACTGACTCTCTCTCGTGGTGACTGACTCGACCGGGCTCAACCCTCTGACTGTTTCCGACTGACTCGCTCTCTCTATCCGACCGTTGTGACTGGCTCAAGAAGACTCATTCCCTTGCCAGACACTCACCGACTTTTTCAAGACTGCTCGCGAGACGCTCAACCCCCCGACTTTTTCAAGACTCCCTCTCTCTCTTACCGCAAGGGAACTCTCTTCTCTCTGACTCTTTGTCTCTGGATCGACCGCCCGCATCAGAAGACCGCTTACGACTCTCTCCTCTCTCGAACGTCTTCTACCTGCCTGTCTGTTCATCTCTCTGACCGTTCATCCCTCTCCACCTGTCAATATCACTGGCTGCATCTCGGCCAATAAGAACTGTTCCAGCTCTACGCGTAAAGAACAACCAATCACCGTTCACCACCCGTCCCTGGGCGACCAATGGCAGCGTTGGTACTGACTCTTGACCACGCCCCTCCCGCTCTTGACAACCTTGCTGAGATTTGGCCCAAAGTCCGACGAACCTGTTTCCCATTAGGGCGACCTTGGCTGTTTCCGTTCCCTCTAGACGTCCCTTTTGAATAGGGCGAATTGTTGGGACCAGGCATTGTACTCCGACCAGATGCTCTTCGGTGGTTTTGGCCCTCCTGACACGGAAATATTTTCCAGTTTTTTTTTGAAAACATATGGCGCGGGCAACATCCCCCTTTTTTGATAAGACCCTAATTTGCATGGATGGCCCAGCCTATCTTCATACTGTCACAATATATTAGAAATTTTAACAGGATTTTATAGGCCAGGTTCATAAAAAACCTGGCCTATAAAATCCTGTTAAAATTTCTAATATATATAAAAGGAGGCTGTAAACTACAAACGTTTATATATATATATATATATTGTAACGGGACCAAATTTTCTTTTATCTGTATTATTATTACTTAATACATGGTCGTCGTTTTAGGCATGATCGTCAAATAAAGGGTTAGGACTTTGTTTTTACGAAGCGAGGGTGTAGTACCCAATTCTTTACGTTAAGTACAGCTCGGCGAATAATTGTATCTTGCTTTAGCAACAAACTCTCTGGTAACGGGTGAAGGGAATTGAACAATTGAAACACATACAGGTTTAAGACGTCTATTGGGGATAAACGACCACACAAAATTCGATACACAATTACAATGTTTTACGGTAAACAAAATGCAGGTAACTATATAGAGATTACTAGTTAAAGATTAGGGGCGCTGGCTGAACCACTTTGCAGCGTAC